>JAVJIF010011378.1:0-107414 GCA_038442645.1 Agave tequilana
AACACAATAACGATAAAGAGGAAAATGACATAAGAACAAACACTTACAACATAATTGAATAAAATTAAACAAAGAAGAGAAACACTATAGAATTATAGAAGAAAAAGAAAACACTCACAACACAATTAAATAAAGAAGAGAAACACTCACAAAATAGAATTATAGAAGGAAAAGAAAACACTCACCTGAGCTAGATCATAATCCAAAGCACTGAAATCATAAGGCCCTACAAATCTACATAGTTCATTCATAGGAATTGTTAGATTTTTTTAAAAGGATATTTTTCTTGGGATTTATAAGGATTTTAATCTTGATTAATTAGTTTGGGGTTAGGAATATAGTCCTCTGGGTCTAATGAATTTAGTAGGTTTAATTTAAACCAATTTCTAATTTTATTGGATTTTTAATAGGCTTTAAATCATTAAAATACTTAACAGGTCTAGATTTACCATTAAGGAGAAATGGTTTTAAAGCGGGTGATTTGAATTAATTTATGTTGGTATTAGTCTAAAATTTTTATCATAGAAAGTAGAAGTATTATAGATTATTGTTTATATTTTCTTTATTTGTTTGATATTTTAAACAATTTTTTTAATATGCAAATCTTTCCTTTCTTTCTTCTTCTCTTTTTTTTTTTTTGGCAACAGCCTAGGCCCTTTAGGCCCAGGCCGGACCAGGTCAGGACCAGGCCTGGTCCGGAATTCTTTTTTTTTTTTTTTTGGATTAAACAAGGCCCAGGGTGGCCTGGTCCAGGCCAGGCCTGGCCCGGGTCAACCCAGGCCAGGCCAGCCTTGGCCTAGCGAGGCCGGCCAGGCCGGCCAAGGCCATGTTTTTGTTTTTTTGTTTTTTTTTATTTTTTGTTTGTGCACAGTGGGCGGACCTAGCCCACTGTGCACTCAAGGGCTTCTGCGCGCACAGAGCGCCCGCTCTCGGCCATTGGCTGGGAGTAGGGCAAAAATTTTATTGTTTTATTTATTTATTTATTTATTTATTTATTGTAGATTTTGGTGTGTGAAAAACTTAGTTGTAAAAATTTATAAAAATATGTAAATTTAGATGTGGATTGGTATGTTCTCATGCATATTTTAGTTGGATTTAAGATTGAGTTTTGATGTATAAAAATTATTCTTGGAGATCATGGTATAAACATTTTAAGAACATAAATTACTTACTTGAATTTGACCTCCTAGCATGCTCCTCAATTTCTGCTTTTCAAGATCCCTTTGTTTATGTTTCGCTTGAGGAGATAGAAAGAAGGAAGTGGGGGAGTTGGATTAGGGTTTTCTCTTGAAGTAGAAGAGAAAAGAAAGAGTTTGGGTCTTTATATAGGTTATTAGAGATTTAAGAGACCTGAATTCCAGTTAAGTTTAAATTGGTTAATTTAGTAGTTTAGATAAGGATTGAAGATTGCTGCAATCTCAAGGAGATTCGTTTTAAATTTGAAAATTATAGGTTTACTAGCTTATTAGGTTCAAATTGTTTGATTGAGTGATTAGGATTAGAATTTATTAAGGTCATAATTTTGAAAATAAGATTTGGATTAGGATTAGGATTGAGTTTTGGGTTAATGGGCAAGGATCTCATGGTAATGGGTTATAGATTATATTTGGGCTTTAGTTAAAAGAAATAAGTAATATGAAGAATAAAAAAAATAGATAGTGGGCTTGTGGGCTTAGTTTTTGGACTTAAAGAAAAATAGAAAAGATGAAAATAGTAAGTGGGCTTGGCTCACGTGGGCTTAGCATAAAAAGGAAAGGAGAATGGGCTGAGCTTTTGGGCTTGGAATGAAAATAATAATACTACCGATAGTGATTAACAATATCATAATAATTTTTAACAATAATAATAATTACAATAATAATAACAACAATAGTAATAATTGAAATCAAGAACAACTATCCATCAATAATAATTTAAAATAACTAAATATAAGTAATAAAAGTCTATAAGTCATAAATAATAATAATACTAATAATGCTACTAAATCAAGTTAATTAATAATAATAAGATAATAAGTAGAATTTTAAGTAAATATTTAAAAATAATTATATGGTATTATTAAATAGGGTATTACATTCTACCCACCTTAACAAAAATTTCGTCCTCGAAATTTCAATAGGGCAGGGAATAGTAAAAAGAATTCAAATCAAAGGAGAAGACAACAAGCTTCACGTCGTTTCTTTGCACATCATAAATCTACCACGCTTCAGCTGCGCGCTCTGATCTTTGTTACCGGCTTCAGAATGGAGTGACCAATTCCAAGAGACAAAATTAAGAAATAAAATCGGGAAGAAAAAATAAGAATCAAGATGGAGCCAAGATTACTCTAGAAAAAGAGTTAGAATTAGAGATATCAAAAGATTTAAGAGATGGATTCCAAAAGGGAGGACGAACAATTTCAAATGGAGTCAATATCATCGTATAGATAGTATATGTATATTACAGTGCAACTATAACTTGTTTCAAGTTACTGGTAAAACTAGATTCTCTTTTTATGTTGAACCTAATTCTAATACCAAGAAAACCCTATCACACCCCGCTTCCCAAAATACGCGAACGGAGTCGCGACGAAGGTCGGCGACGTATATGCGAGAAAAATTCCCCATGCATACACGCTAAGCCTAAAGTAACCTGAACAAATTATAAAATCTTCTATGATATATCAATATCACTGCAATATGACATATAAATATCTAACATAATGATAACAGATGAATAAAGGAAAGAAATGGCAACTGGATGCGATAAAGATAGAATCAGGAATAACATGAATAAAGAGGAAGAATACCTATAGTCAAGAAGAGAGACTCCTCCAGCGCCTCATACGTGCACGATCACACGAACACCTGAACAATATAAGAAGATGTCCAAAATCCTGGACGTGCAAATCTAGGATCATCAATAAGCGACCTAGTGAGTGGTAAAATAAAATAGGAAGGTGCACATGTATGTAATGTGAAAGCATATTATGAAAGAAAGATATACATGATAAGGTTGGAATACATGCCAAATAATAATGAATAGTAACTAAACCAATCAGTGATACAATCATGGGTACTTCAAGTCATGAGTATAATCAAGGTCTATCATAACATAGAAGAAGATGTCAGGTTCAGTTTATAATGTTAATGAAAGAATTCAGTTTTTCATTATTAATTATGTCAGCGAACACCAATTACCACATGTAGTAGACGCATCCCATACTACGCCTATTACACATGTCAATCGAGGTCGTCAGTTAATGAAACTGATCGGTTTGAGACATTGTCTGTGTTTTAGGTGGGTCCCGTGCATACCCGGGACCACGGCCCAGACTCCTGGCGCTGAACCAGGACCTACCGCAAAGTAGTCAGGAACATGTATAACAGGACAAGAACAGGACGGGGTGCCAGTCACCCCACGGAACCCTACAGTGGAACCCTCTTTCGGCTGCGCAACCTAAATCCTAGGTCCACCCAAAATACAGACGTTATCTCTTCCATCAATTTCCCCCCAATCCTAGTGTAAGTTGTTTAATATCATGTTATTAGTTTTATCAAGATTACTTAATGTGCATGTTACTTGAATCACTAGGATAACTCGGTGGTAGGTACGATAACAATATCAGCATGTGTAATCAGGATACCGGTATAGCAAGAATATATAATATCAATGAACAGGATACCAGTATAACAGGAACATGTAAAAAGTATAACATGAAAGTATTATTACCGTGTAACAATATTTTCCCAGCAATTATTAGTAACATGGACATGATAGTTATCAGGTAGATATGATGTATAATCAATCAAGCTTCCTCGGCAAATTATGATATTCAGGGTGAGTAATGATCTGCTGTCATTAATAGAATAATCCGGCAAAGTATATAATCAATTCAGCTCCTCAAAGTCATCGGTATATTTTATCCTTTAAGTCTTGATATATCTGAACCTCTATAACTGAAATAATATAAGTTCTGATACATCTAACCAAATTCTCATATTTCAATTCGATCAAGATCATCACATACTCTCACTCTACCCCAAGTCAATCACAAGATCTTAAAACTCAAGTAACATATTAAGTGTGTGTGTGTGCGTGTGTGTGTGTGTCTAAAATCTACCAGATCAAGTCAACCCAATCAAGATTATTCCTCAACCCCCAAGTCAACTCCAATCTAATTGATTCTATTTGACAAGTTCAAGATTTCATTTTATTAATAAAGATCTCCTATTTATTCAATCATCGACATCCAAATCAATCAAGATCATAACTAAGAAGCGTAACACCCCTTGATCAACATGAAATCTATATCATCTTTACCTCTAGTAGTCAATATCCATAGGTCATCACTATATCAGTCAAACTCACCAATGCGATAATCCAAAATTAATAGCTCCAAACAGTCCAGAAGTCAGTCTTATCGTATACACTAGCATCAAGGGTATCATATTCACACATATCTATGCATCGATAAAATAATCTATCAATAAAGCAACATTATGTCTAACACGTCCTCAATATCCAAAAGAATTCCGATCAGAATAGTCACCAACAATTTGTCCGATAAATACCACGCATAAAATAAGAATCTCTAATCCTCAATCCTCAATAAATCAGCCTCAAGATCAATATGTTTATATTCTAAGATTTATCACAACTAGGTTAGTTACAAGGTCAATCCTGTCTACAGTATATCAATACTAGGGCTAAGCCAATAACGATCATATGCCAACACATAAAATGATACTTAGACAATCTCATATCAATTATACAAATAAGGTGAACAATCACTAGTGTCTCATGAATTGGTACAGCAAGTCAAACATTATAATATAAAATCACATGAAATAATACGAATAAAACACAATAACGGTAAAGAGGAAAATGACATAAGAACAAACACTCACAACACAATTAAATAAAAATTAAACAAAGAAGAGAAATACTCACAAAATAGAATTATAGAAGGAAAAGAAAACACTCACAATACAATTAAATAAAGAAGAGAAACACTCACAAATAGAATTATAGAAGGAAAAGAAAATACTCACCTGAGCTAGATCACAATCCAAAGCACTGAAATCATAAGGCGCTGATAAATCTACATAGTTCATTTAATAGGAATTGTTAGATTTTTTTAAAAGGATATTTTTCTTGGGAGTTATAAGTTTTAATCTTGATTAAATAGTTTGGGGTTGGGAATATAGTCCTCTGGTCTAATGATTTTAGTAGGTTTAATTTAAACCATTTTCTAATTTTGTTAGATTTTTAATAGGCTTTAAATTATTAAAATACTTAACGGGTCTAGATTTACCATTAAGGAGAAATGATTTTAAAGTGGGTGATTTGAATTAATTTATGTTGGTATTAGTCTAAATTTTTATCATGGAAAGTAGAAGTATTATAGATTATTGTTTATATTTTTCTTTATTTTTTTGATATTTTTAACATTTTTTTTTAATATGCAAATCTTTCCTTTCTTTCTTCTTCTTATTGTTTTTTATTTTTGGCAACAGCCTAGGCCCTTCGGGCCCAGACTGGACCAAGCCAGGACCAGGTCTGGTCCGAATTCTTCTTTTTTTTTTTTTGATTAAACAGGGCCCAGGGTGGCCTAGTCCAGGCCAGGCCAGCCATGGCCTAGCGAGGCCGGTCCAGGCCATGTTTTTGTTTTTTTTTTTTTTATATGTGTCTGTGCACAGTGGGCCGGCCCAACCCGCTGTACACTCAAGGGCGTCTACGCGCACAGAGCGCCCGCTCTCGGCCATTGGCTGGGAGTAGGGCAAATTTTTTTTGTTTTATTTATTTATTTATTTATTTATTTTGTAGATTTTGGTGTGGGAAAAACTTAGTTGTAAAAATTTATAAAAAATATGTAAATTTAGATGTGGTTCTCATGTATATTTAGTTGGACTTAAGATTGAGTTTTGATGTATAAAAATTATTCTTGGAGATCGTGGTATAAACATGATTTTAATAAGCTATTTATATCAAATAAAATTTTAAGAACATAAATTACTTACTTGGATTTGATCTCCTAGCATGCTTCTCAATTTCTGCATTTCAAAATCCCTTTGTTCATGCTTCGCTTGAGGAGAAAAGAAAGAAGGAAGTGAGGGAGTTGGGATTAGGGTTTTCTCTTGAGGTAGAAGATAAAAGAAAGGGTTTGGGTCTTTATATAGGTTATTAGAGATTTTAGAAACCTGAATTCCAGTTAAGTTTAAATTGCTTAAGATTGCTACAATCTCAAGGAGATTCGGTTTGAATTTTAAAATTATAGGTTTACTAGCTTATTAGGTTCAAATTATTTGATTGAGTGATTAGGATTAGGATTTATTAAGGTCATGATTTTGAAAATAGGATTTGGATTAGGATTAGGATTTAGTTAATGAGTAAGGATCTCATGGTAATGGATTATAGATTATATTTGGGCTTTAGTTAAAAGAAATAAGTAATATGAAGAATAAAAAAAATAGATAGTGGGCTTGTGGGCTTAGTTTTTGGGCTTAAAGAAAAATAGAAAAAGATGAAAATAAGGAAGTGGGCTTGGCTTATATGGGCTTAGCATAAAAAGGAAAAGAAGACAAAGAAAAAGGAGAATGGGCTGAGCTTTTGGGCTTGGAATGAAAATAATAATACTACCTATAGTGATTAACAATATCATAATAATTATTAACAATAATAATAATTACAATAATAATAACAACAATAGTAACAATTGAAATCAAGAACAACTTCCCATTAATAATAATTTAAAATAACTAAATATAAGTAATAAGAGTTTACAAGTCATAAATAATAATAATACTAAGAATGATACTAAATCAAGTTAATTAATAATATATAATAGGTAGAATTTAGGTAAATATATAAAAATAATTATATGGTATTATTAAATAGGGGATATTACATTCTACCCACTTTAACAAAATTTTCATCCTCGAAATTTCAATAGGGCAGAGAATAGTAAAAAGAATTCAAAATTAAAGGAGACAACAAGCTTCACGTCGTTTCTCTGCACATTATAAATCTACCACGTTTCTGCTGCGCGCTCTGATCTTTGTTACCGGCTTCAGAATGGAGTGACCAATTCTAAGAGACAAAATCAAGAAATAAATCGGGAAGAAAAATAAGAATCAAGATGGAGCTAAGATTTACTCCAGAAAAAGAGTTAGAATTAGGGATATCAAAAGATTAAAGAGATGGATTCCAAAAGGAGGACGATCAAATCCAAATGGAGTCAATACCATCGTATAGATAGTATATGTATATTGCAGTGTAATTATAACTTGTTTCAAGTTACTAGTAAGAACTAGATTCTCCTTTTATGTTGAACCTGACTCTGATACCAAGAAAAAACCTATCACGTCCCTCTTCCCAAAATACGAAGAAACGGAGTCGCGACGAAGGTCGGCGACGTATATACGCGAGGAAAATACCCCACGCATACACGCTAAGCCTAAGTAACCTGAACAAGTTATAAAATCTACTATGATATATCAATATCACTATAATATGACATATAAATATCTAACACAATGATAATAGAGGAATAAAGGAAAGAAATGACAACTGAATGCGATAAAGATAGAATCTGGAAATAACATGAATAAAAGAGGAGGAATACTTATAGTCAAGAAAAGAGAGACTCCAGCTCCTCATAATGTGTACGATCACACGAACACCTGAACAATATAAGAAGATATTTAAAATCCTAGATGTGCAAATTCAGGGTCGTCAATAAGCGACCTAGTGAGTGGTAAAATAAAATAGGAAGGTGCACATGCATGTAATGTGAAAGCATATTATGAAAGAAAGATATACATGATAAGGTTGGAATACATACCAAGTAATAAATGAATAGTAACTAAACCAATCTGTGATATAATCAGGGGTACTTCAGGTCATGAGTATAATCAAGGTCTATCATAATATAGAAGCAGATGTCAGGTTCAGTTTATAATGTTAATGAATGAATTCAGTTTGTCATTATTAATTATGTCAGCAAACACCAATTGCCACATGTAATAGACGCATCCCATATTACGCCTATTACACGTGCCAATCGAGGTCCTCAGTTATTGAAACTGATCGGTTGAAGATATTGTTTGTGTTTTAGATGGGTCCTGTAGGTACCTGGGACCACGGTCCAGACCCCTAGCACTGAACCAAGACCTACTGCAAAGTAGTCAGGAACATGTATAACTGGACAAGAACAAGACAGGGTGCCAGTAACCCCACGGGAACCGTGCAGTGGAACCCTCTTTCGGCTGCGCAACCTAAATCTTAGGTCCACCCAAAATACAGACGTTGTCTCCTCCATCAATTTTTTCAATTCCAGTGTAAGTTGTTTAATATCATGTTATTAGTTTATCAAGATTTTTTAATGTGCATGTTACTTGAATCACTGGGATAACTCGGTGGTAGGCACGGTAACAATATCAACATGTGTAATCTGTTGGCCCAAAGGCCTTCCACCCTAGTTTTGATGATGATTAACTCATGTAGTTATGTTTACTAATAATCTTGTGATTTTAGTTTCAGATCATTAAGTAAGATATTAGTTGGTGATTGCTTCAAAAAGAGGAGTTTGGAAGCTTTCACATGGTGATTCCAGGGCCCAAGCATCAAGATCTCATATAGCTTCGCTCGTGGATCACGGAGTTTGGACCGAGTCGACTTGAAGATGAAGATCGTCAAGAAGACTTAGGTATCCTAGTTTAGATAGTGTGTTTTAGATCCATTTGTAAAGCTTAGAATAGTTGATATGCTCAAGTGCACAAACACACCATTTTATGATTTTTCGGTTTTTTAGTTTAACCGATATGTGTTTTCATGAATAGATTGATCAAAACAAGTTTACATGGTTTATATGTATAATAGATGTATTCTAGTTATACATTCATGCTTAAATGACTTAAACAAACTTATTTTGACTTTCCTATTCATGTATTGAAAAATCCAAGTTTGATAAAATACAAGTGTTGGTTTTTGATAAAATTTACAAGACACAAAATGATTTGAATATGTTGATATATGTCTTGAAATTGTTATCACAAGTTTGTATTTCAATACAAAATATTAAAACAAGTTTTATGGAATTTTAGAAGAGATAAAAGAATTTTTAGAAATATTTTAACTTATGTTTTTTCTGCCCTGAACTGTGACTGACAGGCCAGGTCGGTCGACCGCATGGGTCGACCGCACTAAGGGCCGGTCAACCCGTGAGGTCGACCGACGTGTACAGAGCCGTGCACGTCTGGCAGACACAAGGGCGGTCGACCCGGACGGTCGACCGTAACTGAGAGCAGTGCTCTCTGTTTATTTGGGTCGACCGGGCGGTCGACCGGGTTTGCCCAACGGTCATATTTCAGACCGTTGGCGGTCGGCCGGGCCGGCCGACCGGTAGCCTGTCAGGCTGCCAGATCAGCCTAACGGCTAGTTTTCTGATGGGGCTATAAATACCCCATCTCTTGGGCTATTTTGATAAGACTTTTGAAAAGAAAAATATCAGAGTTTGTTTTGTGTTTAAACAAGTTTTTAAAAGAGTTTAAGTGCCAAAAGATTTCATCTTTATTGTTTTTCAAGGGTTTTGGAAAATCAAAGAAAATAGGAATTTGGGATATTTGTATTGGTTTTCATTCTCTATCTTTTACAAGAGTTTTCCCAAGTATTTTCTTTGTTACTTGATTTCCAAAAACACCTTGATATCCACTTGAGCTATATCTTCTATCCTAATCTATTTAGGATCTTTGTTTGTGGAAAAAGAGATAGTTTGTGGTCTTTGCAACCACTTGTTGTAAAAACCCTCATTTGTTGGTTGCTCCCTCTTTGGTGGAGGTTGAGGTTGTTGTATTGGGTTGGTGTTTGCTTCCTCTTTGGTAGAGGTTGAGGCTTGTGGTTTGCTCCCTCTAGTGAGAGGTGGAGTTTGGTTTGTAAACCCTCTTCGATAGAGGTGTTGGTTGTTGTATCGGCTACAGGCCTACCCCTCGGTTGTGAGGCGGTGTTTGAGAGAGGAGTTCGGTACTCCTTGTGTTGTAACAAATCCTCTTCAGTAGAGGTTCCCTCGGTGGGAGATAGTGGATTGGAAATCCTACACGGTGGTGTAGGCGGGGATGTAGAGCTGGGTGCTCGAACCTCAAAACATATCTTGTTGTTAGCGTTTGATCCACTTGTCTCTCTAACTCTCTCTCTCTATTTTATGCAAAGCATCATTTTTCATTCATATCATTCATTGCTTGTGTGTGTGCCTCACTTATACTTAACCACAAGAGCTTCACATAGCACCTCAATCCATTCAAGGGGAATCAAGAGGAGTTAGTCGAGAGCCCTTCACGGGGAATTCGGCTACACTTGTGTGTTGTATTAAGTGTGTTGCAAAATTTGCATTAGCTTTCGCATTTAGAGCATTTAGTTTCTAGATTAGCAAGTACACCTATTCACCCCCCTTTAGGTGTGCTTTTCAATTGGTATCAGAGCCAACGCTCCTGATACTTAGGCTTAACATCCTAGGAGTGAGATCCATTTGATTGCTAATCTATTATTTGCATTTGCTTGTTTGCACACTCATATAGTTTACCATGGACTTCATAACCCCACCTAGTTTTGACCCTTCCAACATTCTTGTTTGGAAGACTAAGATGTCCATCTATTTACAAACCCTAGGCTTGCATGTATATCTTGCCGCTACCAAGAAATGCTATCTTGATAATAGCAATCATATAGGGGCCAATGCACAAGTCCTAGAGGCCATTAGAAGCACGCTTTCAAAAGAATATCTTATGCATGTTTCTAACCTTGATTCCACTTTTGCAGTGTGGAACAAATTGACAACAACCACCACCTCCAAGCTTCAAACGCCTATCCAACAAGAAGAGGAATCTAGTAGAGAGTCCGACTCACAATGCTTGATGGTCCAAGGGAATGACTCCCTTGAGGTACTTTCGGAACCCCACTTAGATTGTAATGATGCTAGTTTCTTCATGTGATTAGAATATTGATCCCCATGCTTTGAATGAAGAACTATCTATTGTTTGTGAAAAGCTAATAGAAAAATATAATGTTTTGAAAAAGAAAAGTCTAGGCATTAACAATGAAAATAAAAATTTGATTGCTAGACTTGATATTGTTTTGCAAGAGAAAGATGAGATTGCTAATGAGAGGGATTCATTAAAATCTCAACTTGATCTTGCACTTAAAGAAAATGATTTGTTGAAAAATAAAAATGATTGTGAAAATATTTTGAAGAAAAATGAAAACTTGTCTTCAAAAATTGATTTTGTTTTAAAGGAGAATGTTGTTTTAAAAACAAAAATTATTTCTATTTCAAAAGAATTAGAAATTTGTTTAAATAAAAATGTTTCTTTGAAAAACAAGATTGATGCACATGTTTGCCATGCTAGGGTAGTATCACACACTTCACCTATTGCATGCCACACTTCTTCTTTAATTAACAATGATATATCCATACTTAAGAAGAGTGTAGATTGTTTGGGCTCCACTTTGAGCCAATGTGTTGTGGGCCATACACGATTGGAATCTTTGTTTCGAAAGAAACAAGTTCCATCTTTTCATGCACACCCTCCACGGCATACACATGCTCCTCACGGACACACCCATCACATGTATGCTCATGTGTACACTTGTACACATTGTGGACGTAAGGGCCACCTTGCTAAATTTTGCTATGATCGTATACATGTTTCAAATTTAGCAAATAAATTTGTTTGGGTTAGAGAAGATACTAACCCCCATGAACCCAATAAGATATGGGTACCAAAGACCACCCCTCGTATTTTTTGATGTAGGTGTGGGCTCTCACATGACGTGAGAGTAGCGATACCTTGGAGTGGATGCGTTCCGTACTTAAAGGATATTATTTGGATGCATCACTTTCAAGGGAAGTTTAGTGGGAAGACCACCTTGATTTGGAGAACTAGAGCGGTGCCCTCATTGGTTTTGGTATCGAATCTCTAACTCCTTATGTTTACATGCTTTCCATGTTTATCTTTCATAGCATGTTTTGATGTTTGTTGATTACTATGAAAATGCCATGCTTATTAGATTAGTGATATACGTGTTTAGTTATTTTGAGACACCCATGTTTAATGTGGATAAATTCTTTTGTGTTCTCACTATATGGTTGCTATTGCGTATATCATATTTCTAATAACATGTGGACATTCATAATAATCATGTTTTTACTTATCATGTTGATTTTTATCTTGTTTTTGATGCTTCATGTTTTGAATATATGTTTAAATGTTAGTTTTCATTAAGACTAGGATTTATACTTGTGCATATAGTGGGCCATATATAAATCTATATATGTTTGAGCTTGAATGCTTATTTGAACCCATTAGATGTGTTAGTATAGTCTAGTTTTTATGATTCATGCATTTTAAACTTGTATTCCTATTTTTGGATTTGTTTCATGAGTTTTCATTTCATGTATATGGTTATTTTGCCAAACTTTAAGATAAACATGTATACCCTTTGAGTCATTTGCCTTTCATGCAAATCTATATATGGACTTAATTGTGTTTAGGGATATGTATGTATACTTATTGTGTTGACAACTCATACATATACCTTGAAATGAAATTTGTTTTGGTGAAAATTTAGTTTTTCTTGATTTCGTGTTTATTTGTTTAACTTCATGTATATGTCTATTTTATCCAAATTATTATTATACATATACATCCTTTTTGAGCCACGTGCCTTCATGCATATATCTTTGTGGACTCGTTGTGTTTGGATATGTATGTACACTTTAATTTGTATAGGACATACATATACCTTGAAGATTAAATAAGTTTTAATGATTTTCGTGTTTTCTTGTTTCAAGGAATTTTGAGCTTAATTGAAAATTTCATAATGCCATGTCACACATTACTTGTACACTCACCATTTTTAAAATATTTCTCATGAGTATGTTTTCATGAGCATGTATGGACTTTATTGAATATTGAGTATTTTTAAGTGCTATGTGATTTACATGTGCTTTATGAAAATTATTTTTAGTTTATTCCTTACTTGAAGGATTTCGTACTAGTTTAAAAGTTTTTCCATTTAACTAGTTACGGTATTCTTCATATGGTACAGTTTTTCAAACAAAGCTTATTTTCAAATCTATTTTTGAAAACCCCTACCTTCTATGGGAGGATGGATGGGAGATCATGTTCATGTATGCTTTAAAATGAAAATCATTTAAATCTTGAACCATGATTGGGTGGTAGTTATATGAGATATACACTTGATCTTATTGTTATTTCAATTGGTATCATTGAATTCTTTCAATTGGTATCAATTTTGACCTTTCTTGTATACTCATATATGTTTGTATGTATGAATGTTTTTCAATTCCAAGAATATCAATTTCAATTGGTATCTATTTTCATACATATATATGTTTGTGTTTATGCTAAGCTTGAGCTTCAATTTTGTTTTAATTGATTATTTTTTAAATTGGTATCAAGCCTACGCATTGTTTTAGTTGGCATTTCATAAAGGGGGAGAAAATTTGATTTTGTCTTTCAATTGGTATTTGATTCCCACTCCCTTACTTTATGATAGAAAATAAATTTAAAATTTGGTATCATATGTTCAAAATGAAAAATATTTACAATTGGTATCAAAATTTTTGTTTAGACATTCAAAATTTATTATGTTTAATTTCAATTGGTATCAAGATTTTTCATGTGTTTTTTGCTTAAATTGGTATCAATATTTTTTTTGTTTGTTTCCTTTCAATTGGTATCAAGATGCTATTCTTTGACATATTTTCAATTGGTACCTTAATTGATTGTCACCCCTAATTGACTTTGTTTTTTTGTTTTAGACAAAAAGGGGGGAGAATATTGTTTTTCTTGTTTTCAACCTTTTATTGATTTTTTGTTTCGAACAAAAAGGGGAAGAAAGATTTGTTGATTTGGTTTTGTTTTTACCCCTCATCGAAGGTTGTTTCTTTATATTAAAAAGAGGAGAAGATTTTGTTTTACATTTGATTTTTTACCCCTTTGTTGATGATTGACAAAAAGGGGGAGAAAGATTTTGAGTTTATAAGATTTATATATGCATGCTTATGTTTTGCATATATTAAGTTTAATTATTAAGTTTAATTTAGTTTAATTTTAATTGGTATCTAGAGCATGTTTTTGTTTTTGAACATTTCATTGGTATCTAGAACCTTTTGTTGTTTATGCATTTCTATGCATTCATGTTTAAGAGCATTCATTGTATATTCATTATGTTTATTTGTTTATGCATGAGTTAAGGGGAGCTTCTTTGAAGCTTAACTTTAATCCATGCATATATAACTCCATGAGTTTTGTCATCATCAAAAAGGGGAGATTGTTGGCCCAAAGGCCTTCCACCCTAGTTTTGATGATGATTAACTCATGTAGTTATGTTTACTAATAATCTTGTGATTTTAGTTTCAGATCATTAAGTAAGATATTAGTTGGTGATTGCTTCAAAAAGAGGAGTTTGGAAGCTTTCACATGGTGATTCCAGGGCCCAAGCATCAAGATCTCATATAGCTTCGCTCGTGGATCACGGAGTTTGGACCGAGTCGACTTGAAGATGAAGATCGTCAAGAAGACTTAGGTATCCTAGTTTAGATAGTGTGTTTTAGATCCATTTGTAAAGCTTAGAATAGTTGATATGCTCAAGTGCACAAACACACACGTTTTACTGTTTTTCGGTTTTTAGTTTAACCAATATGTGTTTTCATGAATAGATTGATCAAAACAAGTTTACATGGTTTATATGTATAATAGATGTATTCTAGTTATACATGCATGCTTACATGACTTAAACAAACATATTTTGACTTTCCTATTCATGTATTGAAAATCCAAGTTTGATAAAATACAAGTGTTGGTTTTTGATAAATTTACAAGACACAAAAATGATTTGAATATGTTGATATATGTCTTAAAATTGTTATCACAAGTTTGTGTTTCAATACAAAATGTTAAAACAAGTTTTATGAAATTTTAGAAGAGATAAAAGAATTTTTAGAAATATTTTAACTTATGTTTTTCTGCCCTGAACTGTGACTGATAGGCCAGGTCGGTCGACCGCATGGGTAAACCGCACCAAGGGCCGGTCGACCCGTGAGGTCGACCGACGTGCACAGAGCCATGCACGTCTGGCAGACACAAGGGCGGTCGACCCGGACGGTCGACCGTAACTGAGAGCAGTGCTCTCTGTTTATTTGGGTCGACCGGGCGGTCGACCGGGTTTGCCCAACGGTCATATTTCAGACCGTTGGCGGTCGGCCGGGCCGGCCGACCGGTAGCCTGTCAGGCTGCCAGATCAACCTAAAGGCTAGTTTTCTGATGGGGCTATAAATACCCCATCTCTTTGGCTATTTTGATAAGACTTTTGAAAAAAAAATACCAGAGTTTGTTTTGTGTTTAAACAAGTTTTTAAAAGAGTTTAAGTGCCAAAAGATTTCATCTTTATTGTTTTTCAAGGGTTTTGGAAAATCAAAGAAAATAGGAATTTGGGATATTTGTATTGGTTTTCATTCTCTATCTTTTACAAGAGTTTTCCCAAGTATTTTCTTTGTTACTTGATTTCCAAAAACACCTTGATATCCACTTGAGCTATATCTTCTATCCTAATCTATTTAGGATCTTTGTTTGTGGAAAAAGAGATAGTTTGTGGTCTTTGGAACCACTTGTTGTAAAAACCCTCATTTGTTGGTTGCTCCCTCTTTGGTAGAGGTTGAGGTTGTTGTATTGGGTTGGTGTTTGCTCCCTCTTTGGTAGAGGTTGAGGCTTGTGGTTTGCTCCCTCTAGTGAGAGGTGGAGTTTGGTTTGTAAACCCTCTTCGGTAGAGGTGTTGGTTATTGTATCGGCTACGGGCCTACCCCTCGGTTGTGAGGCGGTGTTTGAGAGAGGAGTTCGGTACTCCTTGTGTTGTAACAAATCCTCTTCGGTAGAGGTTCCCTCGGTGGGAGATAGTGGATTGGAAATCCTACACGGTGGTGTAGGCGGGGATGTAGAGCTGGGTGCTCGAACCTCGAAACATATCTTGTTGTTAGCGTTTGATCCACTTGTCTCTCTAACTCTCTCTATTTTGTGCAAAGCATCATTCTTCATTCATATCATTCATTGCTTGTGTGTGTGCCTCACTTATACTTAACCACAAGAGCGTCACATAGCACCTCAACCCATTCAAGGGGAATCAAGAGGAGTTAGTCGAGAGCCCTTCACGGGGAATTCGGCTACACTTGTGTGTTGTATTAAGTGTGTTGCAAAATTTACATTAGCTTCCGCATTTAGAGCATTTAGTTTCTAGATTAGCAAGTACACCTATTCACCCCCCTCTAGGTGTGCTTTTCATAATCAGGATACCGGTATAACAGTTATATATAATATCAATGAACAGGAAACCGGTATAACAGGAATATGTAACATGTATAACATGAAAGTATTGTTACCGTGTAATAATATTTTCCCAGTAATTAATAGTAACATGGACATGATAGTTATCAGGTAGATATCATGTATAATCAATCAAGTTTCCTAGGCAAATTATGATATTCAAGGTGAGTAATGACCTGCTGTCATGAATAGAATAATCCGGCAAAGTATATAATCAACTCAGCTCCTCAAAGTCATCGGCATATTTATCCTCTAAGTCACTAATATATCTGAACCCTAATAACTGAAATAAATACAAGTTCTGATACATCTAATCAAATCCTCATATTTCAATTCGATCATGATCATCACATACTCTCACTCTACCCAGGTCAATCACAAGATCTTAAAACTCAAGTAACATATCAAGTATGTGTGTGTGTGTGTGTATAAAATCCACCAGATCAAGTCAACCCAATCAAGCTTATTCCTCAACCCCCAAGTCAACTCCAATCTAATTGAGTCTATTTGACAAGTTCAAGATTTCATTTTATTAATAAAGATCTCCTATTTATTTAATCATCGACATCCAAATTAATCAAGATTATAACTAAGAAGTGTAACACCCTTGATCAACATGAAATCTAGATCATCTTTACCTCTAGTAGTCAATATCCATAAAGTCATCACTATATCAGTCAAACTCACCAATGTGATAATCCAAAAATAATAGCTCCTAACAGTCCAGAAGTCAGTCTCATCATATACACTAGCATCAGGGGTATCATATTCACACATATCTATGCATCGATAAAATAATCTATCAATAAAGCAACATTATGTCTAACACGTCCTCAATATCCAAAAGAATTCCGGTCGGAATAGTCAACAACAATTTGTCCGATAAATACCACGCATAAAATATCAATCTCTAATCCTCAATCCTCAATAAATCAGCCTCAAGATCAATATGTTTATATTCTAAGATTTATCACAACTAGGTTAGTTACAAGGTCAAGTCCAGTCTACAGTATATTAATACTAGGCCTAAGCCAACAACGGTCATATACCAACACATGAAATGATACTGATACAATCTCATATCAATTATACAAATAAGGTGAACAATCACTAATGTCTCTTGAATTGGTACAACAAGTCAAACATTATAATATAAAGTCACATGAAATAATACGAATAAAATACAATAACGATAAAGAGTAAAATGACATAAGAATAAACACACACAACACAATTGAATAAAAATTAAACAAAGAAGAGAAATACTCACAAAATAGAATTATAGAAGGAAAAGAAAACACTTACAGCACAATTGAATAAAAATTAAACAAAGAAGAGAAATACTCACAAAATAGAATTATAGAAGGAAAGAAAACACGCACAACACAATTAAATAAAGAAGAGAAACGCTCACAAAATAGAATTATATAAGGAAAAGAAAACACTCACTGAGTTAGATCACAATCCAAAGTACTGAAATCATAAGGCGTCGATAAATCTACATAGTTCATTTAATAGGAATTGTTAGATTTTTTTTAAAAGGAATTTTTTCTTGGAAGTTATAAGGATTTTAATCTTGATTAATTAGTTTGGGGTTGGGAATATAGTTATTTGGGTTTAATGAATTTAGAAGGTTTAATTTAAACCAATTTCTAATTTTTGTTGGATTTTAATTGGCTTTAAATCATTAAAATACTTAACCGGTCTAGATTTACCATTAAGGAGAAATGGTTTTAAAGTGGGTGATTTGAATTAATTTATGTTGGTATTAGTCTAAAAATTTTATCATAGAAAGTAGAAGTATTATAGATTATTGTTAATATTTTTCTTTATTATTTTTTTCATATTTTTAACTATTTATTTAATATGCAAATCTTTCCTTTCTTTCTTCTTCTTCTTTTTTTTGGTAACAGCCTAGCCCTTCAGGCCAGGCCGGACCAGGCCAGGCGCAGGCCTGGTCCAGAATTCGTTTTTTTTTATTAAACAAGGCCCAAGGGTGGCCTGGTCCAGGCCAGGCCTGGCCCGGGTCAGCCCAGGCCAGGCCAACCTTGGCCTAGCGAGGCCAGGCCAGGCCCGCCAGGCCGGCCCAGGCCATGTTTTTGTTTTGTTTTTTTTATATGTGTCTGTGCACAGTGGGCCGGCCCAGCCCATTGTGCACTCAAGGGCGTCTCCGCGCACAGAGCGCCCGCTCTCGGCCATTAGCCGGGAGCAGGCAATTTTTTTTGGTTTTATTTATTTATTTATTAATTTTTGTAGATTTTGGTGTGGGAAGAACTTAGTGTAAAAATTTTTTTAAAAATATATAAATTTAGATGTGGATTGGTGAAAATCACCTAGAGGGGGGGTGAATAGGTGATTATGCTAATCAATGCACACTTTAAAAAAATATGATGCAACAAGTGAATATAACTATGAAAATGAAGAGCAAGTACAATGTTGCAAAGAAAATGTGAACCAAGTAGATAAAGCAATGAATATAAAGTTAGCAAGAATTAAGAGCAAGTAAGAACAAGTAAACCAAACGCAAACACGAAGAATTTTTCCGAGGTTCGAGCACCCAGCTTTACATCCCCGCCTTCACCCAGAAGGATTTCTAACAACTATAACTTCACAAAGAGGTTACAAATACACCGGAGTACCCAACTCCACAATCTCAAGTACAAATTCTCTCTTAGTGATCAAAAGACCACAAACTATCTTTTGCAAACGCCTCTTTCCCTACAAGAGCCCTGTAGAGTAATGGTTAGAATTGAAGCTCAAATAGTGTAAGTGAAAAAAGAAAATGAACTAGAGAGAGTTTAGAAAATGGAACTTTAGCGATGAGAGAATCTTCAGCACAAAAACCAAGGATCAAACTCTCTTGAAAACTTTTGAAGACTTTGAAACTTTTGTATATAGCTTGAGTATTTTTCTTGTTGTTAAAAACATCACCCTAATCACCACTATTTATAGGATAGGGTTAGGGATCAAAAGGTAAACACATATAATATCAATAAGGAAGATTTTGACTCATAAAATATCCCTAAATACATTTAAAACGAAAAACACGAATTTAAAACGTGTTTAAAAAACTAGCTGTTATGGCTGAAAGGCTACCTCGGTCGGCCGGTCGGTTGACCGTGATTCAAATAAAAAGAGCCGTTGCAGGCTATCGGTCGGCCGCCGGTCGGCCGAAACAAACAGAGAGTAGCATCACTTCAGTCGGCCAGCCGCCCGGTCACCGAAGGGCTCCGGTCGACAGTCCAGTCGACCGGTAAACATGCACACTGATACATCAAAACAGACAGAATACCAGTCGACTAGGTCGGTCGACCGGTTTGACCTGACACAGTGACGGTCGACCGGTCAGTCGACCGGCTCAGGCCAAAAGCTGAAACTCAAACACAATTTTAAGGAGATTTTGATATGTAATAAAATATTTTGATATGAAACATGTATAATGCCTAAAATTAAGTTTATAAACAAAAGTTTTTGTATTAAAATATTTTATATATCTTTATAGGGAATATTTCTAGGAAATGCATGTGCGCAAAAACGTGTGTGTTGGAATATAGAGCTTCAATCCTAATCACTATTCTTTAATAAAACTACAAAAGCTAGAAACAAAGCTAATGAATTATCTTGAGCAATCTTGAAGTCTTGAGTTATGAAAAAGTCTTGCTAGAGCCTTCTCTTCTATGATCCTTCCTTGATGTGCCATAAGACTTCTTTACTCCATGAATCCTAGAAGATCTTGCAATAGCTAAGCAATGGCTTCCAAACATGGTACAAAACCTGAAACTTATCTTGAACAAACTTATTAGTACCAACTAGCTCTTATTTGTTTTGTTATCATCAAAACTCTAAACAAATGGAGAGTGTAACCTTTTGGGCCAACAATCTCCCCCTTTTTGATGATGACAAAACAAATAGGCTATTTTTAAAAATAAAGGAGAGATCTAAGCTCCCCCTCAAATTATGCTATATTTAAACAATGCAATATGCAAGCAAAAACCATGAAACTAAAAATCATGAGGTATAAAACACTTATAAAACACTTGCAAAACACACAAACTTTAAATACAAGAAAATCATAAACACTTTGTAAAAACAATACAAACTCAAACCTTATTCTCCCCTTTTTGTCATACATCAAAAAGGATAAAAACTTTTATTCAATAACACAAATATTTAGTTCACCACAAATAAAGGAGAATCTAGCAAAATCAAGTGGTTTAGTAAAAATATCGGCAAGTTGCAAATCCGTGGAAACATAATCAATATCTATATCACCTTTCTCAAAATGATATCTAAGAAAGTGATACCTAACCTCAATGTGCTTGGTCTTACTATGTTGATTTGCATTTTTGGTCATATGAATAGTACTAGTATTGTCACAAAAATTTTTTATATGATCATAATGCAAATCATAATCAAGGAGAGTATGTTTCATCCAAAGGACTTGTGCACAACAAGCCCCCGCTGCAACATACTCCTCCTCGGTGGTTGATAGAGCTACGGAATTTTGTTTCTTAGAGGTCCATGAAACAAGACAATTACCAAGAAATTGACATGTCCCACTAGTACTCTTTCTATCTACTCTACAACCCGCATAGTCAGCATCCGAATAACTTGTCATTGAAAAATCTCCGGTTTTCGGATACCATAGACCCATTCCAATTGTGCCCTTAATATAACGAATAATGCGTTTTACCGCAATAAGATGAGACTCTTTAGGACACGATTGGAATCTAGCACAAAGACACACACTAAATATTATGTCCGGCCTACTTGCCGTCAAATACAAAAGACTACCTATCATGCTTCTATATAATTTAATATCAACATTTTTACCTTGTTCATCCTTATCAAGCTTGGTTGTAGTTGCCATGGGAGTGTTGCAAACTTTTGATCTTTCAAGTCCAAACTTCTTTACGAGTTCCTTTGCATACTTGGCTTGACATATGAAATTCCCATCTTACAATTGCTTGATTTGGAGTCCAAGGAAGAAATTCAATTCACCTATGGAAGACATTTCAAACTCACTTTGCATAACCTTTTCAAACTCCTTGCATAAAAACTCATTAGTAGAACCAAAGATTATATCATCAACATAAATTTGCACAATTAAAATGTTATTATCAACATGCTTAGTAAAAAGAGTTGTGTCTACTTTGCCTTTAACAAAATCATTTGAAATGAGAAAACTAGAAAGCCTTTCATACCAAGCTCTTGGAGCTTGTTTCAATCCGTACAAAGTTTTATCAAGTTTAAAAACAAAATTTGGATGAACATGATCAACAAAACCGGGAGGTTGTTCAACATAAACTTCTTCATTTATAAAACCATTTAAAAATGCACTTTTCACATCCATTTGAAAAAGTTTAAAATTTTTAAAAGATGCAAAAGTTAGTGTTATCCGTATGGCTTCAAGCCGTGCTACGGGTGCAAAGGTCTCCTCAAAGTCAATTCCTTCAACTTGAGTGTAACCTTGGGCCACTAACCTAGCTTTATTCCTAATGACATTTCCGAACTCATCCAACTTATTTCTAAAGATCCACTTAGTACCAATTATTGGTCTATCGTGGGGCCTAGGAACAAGATGCCAAACTTGGTTGCGCTCAAATTGATTGAGTTCCTCTTGCATGGCTAGCAACCAATATGAGTCCGTCTCGGCTTCGAGAATGCTTTTGGGTTCAAAATGAGAAATGAATGCAAAGTTACCACATAAGTCATGGAGCTTGGAGCGAGTTGTTACCCCCTTAGATACATCACCTATGATGAGTTCCTTGGGGTGATTTGTAGCATATCTCCAATCTTTAGGAAGTGGTTGAGAATTTTTCACTTCATTCTTATGAACATCACCAATGGGTTCTTGCTTTTCTTCTTGAGCGGGTGAATCCTTCAAGGATAGTCTCTCTATGTCTTCACCTAATGGGTCAATTTCTACAACATTCTCAACAACCACATTAGATTCTTCAAATTTAATATGCATGGATTCTTCAATCGTAAGGGAAGATCTATTGAATACTCTATAAGCTTTACTAGTAGAAGAATATCCAACAAAAATAGCTTCATAAGCCTTAGCATCAAATTTACCCAAGTTATCTCTAGTATTCAAAACAAAACACTTGCATCCAAAAACTTTGAAATATGAAACATTAGGTTTTCTAGAATGATACATTTCAAAAGATGTTTTGGAAGAATTTTTACACAAATAAATACGATTTGATATGTAGCATGCGGTGTTTACGTCCTCGGCCCATAGATATTGAGGAAGGTCGTATTCACCTATCATTGTCCTAGCCATCTCTTGAAGTGTTCTATTTTTCCTTTCTACAACTCCATTTTGTTGTGGAGTTCTAGGACATGACATTTCATGCTTAATTCCCTTTTCATCACAATAAGTCATGAAGAGTTGGTTAACAAACTCACCACCTCTATCACTCCTTATCTTCAAAATCGAAAAACCTTTTTCTTTTTCAACCCTTTTTTGAAAAATCATGAAATGAGAAAAAGTTTGATCTTTATTTTCCAAAAGAAAACCCAAGTAAATCGGGAAAAATCATCAACTAAAAAAAATGCATATCTACTACCATTTAATCTTTTAGTTTTAGTTGGTCCAAAAAGATCCATATGAATTAATTCTAATGGCCTTGTTGACATGATATCCTTGATTGGTTTGAAAGAAGACTTGGTTTGTTTTCCACGTTGGCACGCACTACAAATGCGGTCTTTTTCAAATTTCAAGCAAGGAATACCCTTCACCAATTCCTTAGAATTAATCCTAGAAAGATGTTCAAAAGATGTATGTCCTAATCTTCTATGCCAAAGCCAAGAATTTTCATCAAAAACATTTAAGCATTTAGTAGAACAATCCAAATTAAGCATGTCAATAATATAAACATTATCATCACGAAATCCGGTGAGAATACAATCATTGGTTTTGCAATTAAAAATCTTGCAGGAAGAGTCATCAAAAACAACTTTAAGTCCACGATCACAAAGTTAACTTATACTAAGCAAGTTATGTTTTAAACCATCAACAAGAACAACATTTTCTATAATAGGAGATGTACCAATTTGAATGTTACCTATACCGATGATAGTACCCTTGGAGTCATCCCCGAAGGTGACTGTGCCACCTTCCATGTACCTTGATAGGGTTGTAAAGTTGTTGATATCCCATGTCATGTGTCTCGAACAACCACTATCAAGGTACCACCGCTCCTTACGTCTTGGAGCCTTGGTGTGTACCTACATCAAATAGCTTAGGACTTGATTTTGGTACCCACATTTTCTTGGGTCCTAAAGGGTTAGTGCCATGAACCCAAACAAGATTATTTGATCTATTTACTTGGTCATAACAAAACTTAGCCAAATGTCCATTCTTACCACAATAAGTACATTTATACACTCTACCATATTTAAAAGCATAGTGTGTGTGAGACTTGTGAGCATGTGTGGATTTAACATGAGTGTTGTGTGAAGTGTGAGCATGAGAAATCTTTACATGAGAATCTTTAACATGAGTAGTGTGCTTTTTAGAAAACTTTTCTTCAAGTTTCTTAGTGTTAAAAGCACAATCTTTCAAAACCTTCTCAAAATCAACCATTTTAGTTTTTAAAGAAGAAATTTCTTTTTCATCAATCTTAGGAAATTTTGCTTTGCAAGCAACTTTATAAGCACTAAATTCTTTTTGAATAGAAATGAGATTGAAAGAAATTTCATTTTTTCTTTAGAAACCATAGCAAGTTGATTTTTAAGAAAAGCAACTTCCTTTTTCAATTTTGAACACTCAATCTTTTTATTATCATATGTTTCAGAGAGTTCAACAAAAGCATGTACAATAACTTCTTTAGGTAACTCATCATCTTCATCAAGAGGTTGTGGGGTTACCTTTGGTGTGTTTGCCATGAAACACATGTTCGCCGTGTCTACCTCGTCTTCGGATTCGCTTTCCGAATCCCATGTGGCTTTGTAGGCTTTCTTTTCGACCGGCTTCTTTGACTTGAGGGAGGAAGTCATCTTCTTCTTGAACTCCGGGCAATCAGCCATGATATGTCTGGACTTTCTGCAATTGTAGCAAATAATTCTTCTCCTCTTTACCTTCAAATTTTCTTCGGAAGTTGAGCTTGTTCTTCCGGTACATTCTTTTGACGTTTCACACAAAAAGGGAGAGCTCTTCATCTTCTTCTTTATCTTCTTCATCGTCCTCAAGAGTGGATGATGATTTGAATGCTATGGACTTCTTCTTTAGCGGAGCGGCCTCTTCTCTTGCCTTCTTTCCATCTCATGGGTCTTTAAGTTCCCAATGAGACTCATGAGGTCCATTTCATCCTTGTCGTTCAATTCTTTCAAGGTGGTGGCCTTTATCTCCCATGATAAAGGAAGAGCCCGAATCACTTTACGCACCTTTTGATCATTGGAGATATCATCACCTAAAGAGGAAAGAGCATTGGTAATTTTAGTAAACCTTATAATCATGCAATCAATGGTTTCATCATCAATCATTTTAAAAGATTCATATTGGGACCTTAAGAGATCTATCTTAGCTCTCTTAACTTGTGAAGTCCCCTCGTGTGTGACCAACAAATGTTGCCAAATCTCATAGGCGGATTGGTAATGTATAACCCGTGTAAGGTCATCCTCATTCAAGGCGGTTAGGAGGGAGTTTTGGGCTTTTGAATTAGCCTCATATTATCTAAAGGTAAAGTCGGACCATGTGCTTTCATCACTATCGGGTCTAACATAGGGTTTGGTCAAGGCTTTTGCAACTAAGCTACTTAAAGATTGTAAAAAGATAGTCATCCTAACCTTCCAAATAGGGAAATTAAGTCCATCAAATTTAGGAGGGGTTTTGATATTATCGGCCATGTTTACTAGTGTATGAATGAAAGAATGCAAATGTTGATTTGCAAATTTTAAGGATCTCTCTAAGGATGTTAAGCCAAACCTAGAGTTCAAGCTCTGATACCAATTGAAAATCACCTAGAGGGGGGGTGAATAGGTGATTATGCTAATCAATGCACACTTTAAAAAAATATGATGCAACAAGTCAATATAACTATGAAAATGAAGAGCAAGTACAATGTTGCAAAGAAAATGTGAAGTAAGTAGATAAAGCAATGAATATAAAGTTAGCAAGAATTAAGAGCAAGTAAGAACAAGTAAACCAAACGCAAACACGAAGAATTTTTCCGAGGTTCGAGCACCCAGCTCTACATCGCCGCCTTCACCCAGAAGGATTTCTAACAACTATAACTTCACAAAGAGGTTACAAATACACCGGAGTACCCAACTCCACAATCTCAAGTACAAATTCTCTCTTAGTGATCAAAAGACCACAAACTATCTTTTGCAAACGCCTCTTTCCCTTACAAGAGCCCTGTAGAGTAATGGTTAGAATTGAAGCTCAAATAGTGTAAGTGAAAAAGAAAATGAACTAGAGAGAGTTTAGAAAATGAAACTTTAGCGATGAGAGAATCTTCAGCACAAAAACCAAGGATCAAACTCTCTTGAAAACTTTTGAAGACTTTGAAACTTTTGTATATAACTTGATTGTTTTTCTTATTGTTAAAAACATAGCCCTAATCACCACTATTTATAGGATAGGGTTAGGGATCAAAAGGTAAACACATATAATATCAATAAGGAAGATTTTGACTCATAAAATATCCCCTAAATACGTTTAAAACGAAAAACACGAATTTAAAACGTGTTTAAAAAACTAGCTGTTATGGCTGAAACGGCTACCTCGGTCGGCCGGCCGGTCGACCGTGATTCAAATAAAAAGAGCCGTTGCAGGCTATCGGTCGACCGCCCGGCCGAAACAAACAGAGAGTAGCATCACTTCAGTCGGCCAGCCGCCCGGTCACCGAAGGGCTCCGGTCGACAGTCCGGTCGACCGGTAAACATGCACACTGATACATCAAAACAGACAGAATACCAGTCGACTGGGTCGGTCGACCGGTTTGACCTGACATAGTGACGGTCGACCGGTCGGTCGACCGGCTCAGGCCAAAAGCTGAAACTCAAACACAATTTTAAGGAGATTTTGATATGTAATAAAATATTTTTGATATGAAACATGTATAATGCCTAAAATTAAGTTTATAAACAAAAGTTTTTGTATTAAAATATTTTGTATATCTTTATAGGGAATATTTCTAGGAAATGCATGTGCGCAAAAACGTGTGTGTTGGAATATAGAGCTTCAATCCTAATCACTATTCTTTAACAAAACTACAAAAGCTAGAAACAAAGCTAATGAATTATCTTGAGCAATCTTGAAGTCTTGAGCCATGAAAAAGTCTTGCTAGAGCCTTCTCTTCTATGATCCTTCCTTGATGTGCCATAAGACTTCTTTACTCCATGAATCCTAGAAGATCTTGCAATAGCTAAGCAATGGCTTCCAAACATGGTACAAAAGCTGAAACTTATCTTGAACAAACTTATTAGTACCAACTAGCTCTTATTTGTTTTGGTATCATCAAAACTCTAAACAAATGGAGAGTGTAACCTTTTGGGCCAACAATTGGTACGTTCTCATGTATATTTTAGTTGGATTTAAGATTGAGTTTTGATGTATAAAAAATTATTCTTGGAGATCATGGTATAAACATGATTTTAATAAGCTATTTATATCAAATAAAATGTTAAGAACATAAATTACTTACTTGGGATTTGATCTCCTAGCATGCTCCTCAATTTCTGCACTTCAAGATCCCTTTGTTCATGCTTCGCTTGAGGAGAAAAGAAAGAAGGAAGTGGGGGTGTTGGGATTAGGGTTTTCTCTTGTGGTAGAAGAGAAAAGGAAGGGTTTGGGTCTTTATATAGGTTATTAGAGATTTTAGAAATCTGAATTCCAGTTAGGTTTAAATTGCTTAATTTAGTAGTTTAGATAAGGATTGAAGGTTGCTACAATCTCAAGGAGATTCGATTTGAAAATTATAGGTTTACTAGCTTATTAGGTTCAAATTGTTTGATTGAGTGATTAGGATTAGAATTTATTAAGCTCATGATTTTGAAAATAGGATTTGGATTAGGATTAGGATTGTGTTTTGGGTTAATGGGTAAGGATCTCATGGTAATGGGTTATAGATTATATTTGAGTTTTAGTTAAAAGAAATAAGTAATATGAAGAATAAAAAATAGATAGTGGGCTTGTGGGCTTAGTTTTTGGGCTTAAAGAAAAATAGAAAAAGATGAAAATAAGGAAGTGGGCTTGGTTCATATGGGCTTAGCATAAAAAGGAAAAGAAGACAAAAGGAAAAGGAGAATGGGCTGTGCTTTTGGGCTTGGAATGAAAATAATAATACTACCCATAGTGATTAACAATATCATAATAATTATTAACAATAATAATAATTACAACAATAGTAATAATTGAAATCTAGAACAACTACCCATTAATAATAATTTAAAATAACTAAATATAAGCAATAAGAGTCTACAAGTCATAAATATTAATAATACTAATAATGATACTAAATCAAGTTAATTAATAATAATAAGATAATAGGTAAAATTTAGGTAAATATTTAAAAATAATTACATGGTATTATTAAATAGGGGATATTACAATTACTAATGGAGGTGGAAGAAAATTGAGCCCAAAAATTAGCTCTAAATTCTGATTTAAATCTAAATTAGAAAAGGGATAAATATTCAGGAGGATAGCCATGATCCCAGCTGAAGATCATTGCATATCAGGGATGATCACATTAAAAATCAGTTAATTTGATTTTGTATGAATCCAATTCGGTTAGCTTGAGAATCACCGAAGGTCAGATCAAAACCAGATATCAAATAGAAAATTCTACAGATAAAAGGGGATAAAACCAAATGCCAGCCATATCTTCCCCTGGATGTTGCCAAATGGCCACTTCCAGGCCGTGAAAATGCGGCTTTGGCTGTATTTTCGCAGCTATCTCTTGGAGATAAAGGGAGTATTTTCTCCCCTTATCTCCTCACTCATCTCCCCTCTGGGTTTTTATCTATAACAGGCAGAAAGTTTACTGAAGACTGGACCAAAGATTAGTTAAATTTTTCTCTTTATTTTTAAGGTTAGGATCGTTGTTAGATATTTTATGAGAAGTTGTATCTCAGTTCTTAATTTGTAGTTTAGTTCAGAAATAAAGTAAGAGAGAGAGAGTGATTGTAATTTGAAGTTGAAGTGACATCAATAAAGATTCGACGGACTTCATTTCTTCTCCAACTCACGGGTATGTTGCATTTTCAATTTAAGATTTTCTTTTTTAGTAATGAGTAGCTAAATATCTTCTTTTTGGGCTCACTAATCTCTCCTCTCTAGTATTGATTCTTGATCAATATTAATGAAAAGACCCAACTGAATCATATGAATGCCTTAAACTAAGTCTTACTTATTGCGAGTGTTCTTGAAGGCACAAGAAGATGGGATTGGATTTTGAACTTAATCTTGAAATTAATCATTAAAAAGAACTTGTTTTATTCCATACTTACTTTATTGCTTTGATGGTTTAACATTCAACTCAAAAAAAGATTTCAAAATTAAAATTCGATTTTTAAAATAAACCATCTTATGTGTTTTACTTAATCTCTTTTAAATATAAGGCTAAACTTTTTGCCTATGATCTCATTGAAGCACTCGAACTTTCAAGAAAAGAATCTAGAGTTGGGTAAAAATTAGTGAGCCCGAATTTTCTTTATTAAAAAATAAACAAACACCATCACTCTTAAAGCCTTTTAAAAATCATTTTCTCCAAAACATTTTTCAAGTTTTAAGTTTTCTTTAAATCATCTCTCTACTCTCTTTTTTTCGCATTAAAAAGCACCAACACCATTCTTTGCTTTTGAAACAATACATCGAAACGGTTTCATCGCATTCCTCCTCTTGGATCAGACCCATTAGCCCAAAGCTGCACGGTTATTCTCACTGCATTTATTTGCAATCACAGGCCAACCCCACAGCACCACGGACCCGCTGCACCCTCGCCATCATGGTCGCAGCTCAAGCCACGTCCTCTTCCCTACTCCTACAAAACCATTCCAGGCCACGCTCCTCCGCGCCATGGCAGCCGTACAGCTCCTCTCCTCTACTGAAGCACTTTTCTGCACTCCCATTTTGGTCGTGCACAGCCCGAGCATCGTCGACAATGCACGCCGCTCACACCCCCTCCGTTGCTCTCCTCTCCATCACCTTGGCCCTCCAGCGATCTCCAGTAATCTCTCTCTGCGGCAAGATCCCCCATGCCGCAGCCCACAACAGCCGCCACTACACCCTGAGTACATCCTCCAATCCATGCTGCGAAGCCCCAAAGCATCTAGGATGTGTTCCCTCGTCGATGCCCCCTTTCCTCATTGTCGTGACCACTATCACAACTCAGCAACGATCCTCACTTCAAGCTCAGCACAACCAAGTCCCAAACCCTAATAGGCCTGGCGCACCACAGCCCGTAGCCATGCCCAGGCCATGTGCACCCCCACCATCCCCTCTTGCTGCATCCCCACGGTGGCTTCTCCCTTAGTTGCCTCCCCCATAGCCCCTCGACAGCAACTCCCTCCTCTCCATGGCATACTCTTCCACTCTGCAGCAACCCAACAATCAGAGCCTCCATGAGCCACCGGCATCCTCCTTCGGCGAGCGCGAACACACCCGTATCCACTCCGGCGAGATCCTCGAGCCATCGACATCTTCCGCGGTTTTCATCCCCGCCGTTCGCCGGCCATCGGCAACCATTTCTCCCTCTTTGTTGTGAGTTGTCTCTCTTTTTATAATTTTGCATACATAGGTTTAATGCATATGTGTGATGGGTATTTAATTAATTACATGGATATTGGTATATTATAAGTGTGTGTAATTATTAGTGTGTGCATGAATTATTGTGTGTTTGGTTGTGTGCATGGATGTGCACGTGAGTTTATATGTGATTGGGCATTTATATGAATTATGTAATTGCATGTGTATATTAAAGTGTGTGTTTATATTTAAGTATGTATGTATTTATATTTGTAGGTGTGTGTTATGAATGTATGTGTATACTTGTATACGTATGTATGCTTGGGTGTATGCATGAGTACGTGAATGTATGCATTATGTTAGTATGTGTGTATGTGTACATATGTGTTTGTATATCATCGTGTGTGTTAAATTGCGTGTTGCAGCAATTCAGACCCATTTAATGAGATCCGGACCCGTTACAGGAGGTTTAGATTTGTGCTTATTATGGACCCGATACAGAAGCGATTCGTAAAGTGATCCATAGGATGATCCAAAGATCCGTACTGGTTCATGCAGTGAAGACCAGACGGTGATTCGGTTTCAAAACAGCGTCATTTCATGTGAGTGTTTGTTCTTATGTTTTCTTTACTTACTATTACTTGTAGATGTTAGTGCATCTGCTCGTAATATTTCATTTGATTGTATAATATATTTTACCAGTATGATCACCTATATTCCTTCATGAGACATCAGTAAGTATTCACCTTATTTATGTAATTGATTTGAGCGATTATCAGTATCATTTCATGTGTTGGTAGTTTGTCATTGTTGTCTTAGGCCTAGTATTGGAATACCTTAACTGCGACTTGATTCGATCTATTAACTAGCTGGCCGAGTTCATATTTGAGCATCAGACGTATATAGACATTGTATTTTGATATTGAGATATTAGACTTATGCCACTTCATATGTAGATGATTACCATTTTCGAATTCAAATCTATTAATGATAGTCTATCTATGAGATTGATCTTGAGATGCTTGGTTCATGACTGTGATTAGAAATGTATGTTTTATGTAGAGTATTTATCAAACTTGATATTTAATTGGTGATTATTTAGATAAGAATTAATTTGGATATTAAGGACGGTTAGTTATGATCTTACTTTATTAAGGGATTAAAATTCTTGATGCTTGGATTGGTACATGGACTTATTTGGAGTTGAAGTTAATTTGGGATTTATATTCTTTATATCAGATATTAATTAGTTATTAGATGATATTGATAATGGTTGGAGTATGATCAGATGTATGAATATCTTACTATTGATATCGATGTGTATGATAAGACTAATCTTGGACTGTTAGGAGTAATTATTTCTGCATTCATCTACTTGTTAGGTTGTATGAGTATTAATGGTTCACTTTTGATGCTGAGTATCAGATGTAGACTACTTTGAATCACATGTTATTCAAGGGTGTTCTACATTTATGATTCAGTATCTGTTGATTTAAGTTGATCTCAAGGATAACCAGTGGACTACATTTTCATGATTAGTTCTTGATTTATTCAGTTACAGAGTTAGAGTTATATGAGATTGATTTCGTTGGTATTGGTGATCTTGTACTTAAGTGTTTGACATCTATTATTATTTGATCTCGGCTATTGGTGATTTAGAAGATTAGAACAGATTGGTAATAATAAGAGAACTGATTATTGATTTATTAAACTTATGGTTTACTGTACCGGATTACCTTGACATACATTGGTATTTGATGTTTATGATGACTGTATAAAGATTATGAGTTGATGGATTCATTGTTATTATCCAGTATGAGTGGATGAGATGTTGATTAGTTTTATATAAGATTGTACATTGACTAGACGATGAAGGACCGTTACTAGTATTAATTCATGTTACAGAAGTTACTAGGAAAGTATCGTTAAACCGTAACACTCTGTACAGCTCTATTTATCGTATACACGGTTACTGTTACTGATCACTGTTCTTATTACTGTTCGCTGTGTATACAATTACTATTACTTTTATTATCATTACGTCGTTCCAGTATTCTAGTAACATGAATTTTGATTGTTTAACTGAATTAAATGATAATATAAATGGACAACTTACGCTGGGAATGGAAAAATTGATAGAGGAGACAGCGTCTGTACTTTGGGTGGACCTAGGATAAAAGTTGCGCAGCCGACTTATGGTTTCACTGCAGGGTGTTGGCCCAAAGGCCTATCACTCTAGTTTTGATAATGATCAACTCATGAAGTTATGTTTACTAATGATCTTGTGTTTAATTAGTTACAGATTCATTATCAAGATCTTAGTAGGTGCATAGCTCAACAAAGGTAAAATGTCAAAATTTGGAGCTAGCACGGTGTGATCCAAGGAGCTTTTAGATCAAGCTTGGACCAAGTCAAGAAGATGAGAAGCCTTCAAGTGAAGACTTCAAGAAGATGAAGACTTGTGTCTAGGTATAAGATTTAGTTTTTGTTTTAGTTAAAAATGTAAAGGATAGATAGTTGGTGAATTGCTCAAGTATACCATGCACACACACTCTTGATTTAGAATTATTTTCATAAAAGATTTTTTAGTTTAGAAAATATTTTTCTTTTTGAAAATTACAAGTTTGGTTTTTGGTGTTTCTCATGTACTTATCTTTTAACCAAAACCAAGTTTAGAGCTTTATGACAAAAACATAGATATTTCATTATGATTGTGTAGTGGATCATATCCATACACACTATACCTTAAAAGTATATCTTGTTTTTGTATTTGATAAAGATTTGGAAAAACAAAGTTTAGAAAAATATGTAGAAAAATACAGTTTTTATCATGGGCCAAATATTTTCAAGTTACAAAAATAGTCCAATCTTTTATAACATGCCTTGATTTTGTGCAAGCATGTTTGTATATCAAAGTATATTGGTTAAAACTATTTTTGTAGATTTTTATGTATTTTATGGGATTTTATTTAAGCCAAAAAGACCATGTTTTAAATCCCAGAAAACTGTTTCAGGCTTCAGCCAAGTCGACTAGTCGACCTAACTAGTCGACTATACCTGAAGTCGGTCGACCAGGCCGGTCGACCGACGTGCACAGACGTGCACGCCTGTGTGTACTGTTGAACGGTCGACCGTGCCGGTCGACCGCTCCAGAGAGCAGTGCTCTCTGGAAAGTTCGGTCGACCGCACCGGTCGACCGTAGCTCCAACGGTCAGAAATCCGACCATTGGCGGTCGACCGGCCGGTCGACCGGCATCTCTGACAGACCCCAACGGCTATATTTTTCTGGCCTATAAATTGGGGGGTCTTGTCATTGTTTTGTGATAAGATTTTAGGAGAGCTTTGAGCCAGTTTTTCCCAGACTTTTTAAAGGGTTTTCTCCACAAAATAGTGAGTAAATATTTCCTATCTAAAGGGAAGATTTTATAAAGAGTGTAAAAGAGATTTCTTTGAGTTTTCTTCCACCTTTCACATCCTTGTTTTCTCACACCACACTTGAGCTAACCATTGATTATACATCCTATAGGTGTGTTGTAGTGAGAGTGCTTTAGGTGATCAAAGTGTTGTGATCACCAAAGATCTTTTCTTTGTTCTTTAAGGAGACGGGCAAGTGTGCTCGTCGTTGTTTTGAGTTCGGGTGCGGACTCGGTTGTTTGAGGTGCAGCCTCGGCGAGCCGGTGGGCTTGCGGTTGAAAAGTCACCTAGAGGGGGGGTGAATAGGTGATGTGGCTAATCTATGAACTAAATGCGGAATTTAAAAACTTAATACAAATTACACTCAAGTGTGATCAACAAATGATGCACACACAACCAAGCCAAGCAAGTATGAATGCACAATATAAATAATTGCAAGGCACAAAGTAAAGAGAGAGATAGAGAGAGTCAATGGATCAAGCGCAAATAACAAGATGTGTTTCGAGGTTCGAGCACCCAGCTCTACATCCCCGCCTTCGACACACGAAGGATTTCTAATCCACTAGCAAGTCCACAAAGAACTCTCACAAGGAGTACCCAACTCCTCTCTTTACAAACACAACCTCCTCCTTGAGGCAAGCTCCAATCCAACAAAACAATCACCTCACAACTTGAGGGATTAGCACAAAGCAAACAAGGATCACCTCACAACTTGAGGGATACAACCCAAGACACAAAGCCAAACAAAGATTGGGTTTTCAACTTGGTGGTTCAAACAAGCAACCACAAACAATCTCTTTTTCCCACACAAAATCCTATAGAAAAGATAGTAGATTTTAGCTCAAGTGTGGAGAAAACTAAGGGATTTGAAACCAGCAACTCAAAGAAAATCTTTGGGAAATAAATGAAACCAAGATAGAGAAGTTCAATTCAAAAGCTTTTCCCAAAACCCTTTTCTTTGATTTTTCAAACCCTAATGAAAACACCAAAAAGATTGTTCAATTTGAATCCAAAAACCTATTTTGATTGCAGCAAAAACACCTGAGAGAATGAAAATTTTAGCCCAAAAATTCTTAGAGAAAAACTCTCTCAAATGGGGTATTTATAGGCAAATCTGGAAAATAGCCGTTGGCAGAAAAACTGGCAGAAATACCCTGCCGGTCGACCGCACGGTCGACCGTCCAACGGTCAAAAAACAGCCGTCAGACAGCTGCCGGTCGACCTGGCGGTCGACCCAGACAAACAGAGACCAATCTGCTTACAGTCGGTCGACCGTACAGTCGACTGTCTACAGAAACAGCCGACGTGCACGTTTTTGTGCACGGCCGGTCGACCGGCCGGTCGACCGTCCATATGGCACGGTCGACCGGACCTGTCGACCGGCCCAGCCTGGCTGTCAACAGAATAGGTCATATTGGAGCACATTTTTCAGGCTGAAACGTTCAAATTCATAAAAAGATATATAGGAATGATTTGTAGATCTTTAAGTTATCTTTCTAATGCATCTGAAATCAACTCAATATCAGTTATTATGCGAAAGTTATCAATAAAACACTGACAGGTGTCAAAACAGAAACTGTAACCTGTTTTCAGAACAAGAACAGATTTCAACCAAATAATTGACAACTTTAAAATTAGAATCTGAAAATGGTTATTAAATAAGAAATATAGATCTAAAAGTTATCTTTGAAATGCAAGTTAAATCATGTTATTTGATTATAAAAATAAAAAGTTATGATAATAACTATAGAAGGGTGTCAGGTAGATCAGTAGAACTAAAACTGGTTCAACTCCAAAACCCGATATATGTTTTGATTAGAAATGCCAAAACATAAAACACATGAAATAGAATATCAAACTAAGTTTCTTTAAATAGTTGAAGCATACATGTATATAGAACAAATCTAATATACATTAAACCATGTAAACTTATTTTGATATAATCCTATTCATGTAAACCAAGATCGGTTAAACCAAAAACCGAAAACCAATATTCAAAAACATGAAACGTGTGTGTTGTGAACTTGAGCTTATCATACTATACTAATCTTTACAATTTGAGATCTAAACTCAAAACTAAAACTATGGATACCTAAGTCTTCTTGTAGAGCGCAATCTTCAAGTCGACTCGATCCAAAGCAAGATTCACCGAGCTTGATTCCAATGAGTGCTAGATATCATCTTTGATGCTTAGGCTCTTGAATCAATATGTGAAAGATGTGTGGAAGCTTTCACCAACTAATATCTTGTTAAATATCTGAAACTTAAATATTGCAAGATTATTAGTACACATAACTACATGAGTTAATCATCATCAAAACTAGAGTGGAAGGCCTTTGGGCCAACAATCTCCCCTTTTTGATGATGACAAAACTCATGGAGTTATATATGCATGGATTAAAGTAAAGCTTCAAAGAAGCTCCCCCTTAACTCATGCATAGGAATAAACAAATAGATATATAATGTAAGCTCTTAATATCAATTAAACATAAAGTTCTAAAACATGCTCTTGATACAAGTTAAACAAAACAAAGTACGTTTTCAAAACAAACTCTTGATACCAATACCAATTTGCAAAACAAAACTATTGAAGCTCTTGATACCAACAAAACTAATGAGGCTCTTGATACCAAAAAAAATGAACATATTAAATGATACCAATTAAACTTTAATAAATCATACTAAAACATAAAAACATGCATACACAAACATGCATATAAACTCAAATTCTTCTCCCCTTTTTGTCAATCATCAACAAAGGGGTTAAAAACAAAACTAATGGAAACATATACTTCTCCCCTTATTTATAAAACTAATAAACACATATTCTTTTATATTCAAAACAAGGAATCAAAAAAAAGGGATGTTCTTCCCCTTTTTGTCTAAACTCAAATATGATGCCAATTAAAAAATGTGTCAAGGAAGTGCTTATTGATACCAATTTAAAAGTGAAACTATAACAATTGAAAAACAAAAATCTTGATGCCAATTGATAAGTAAACAGATATCATATCAATTGTAAATAAACAATTTTGATATCAATTGAAATTAATCATAACAAATTTTGAATTTCTAAACATAAATGTTGATACCAATTAAAAATTAAACATAGATCTTAATACCAATTGAAATTATTATTTTCTATCATAAAGTACGGGAGTGGAATACTAAATACCAATTGAAAGAAACAATACAAAATTTTCTCCCCCTTTATGAAATACCAATAAAAACTATGATAAGACTTGAATTAAGATACCAATTGAAAACTAAATCAATTGAAACAAAGTTGAATCTCAAGCTTATCATCATAAACAAGATTTGTGCTTAAAGATATAGGGATATAGAAAGCACAAATAAAACATCTATATATGTATGTAAGAAATAGATACCAATTGAAATTGATACTATATGAAGTGCAAGCATACATATATAAAACAAACACATATGAGTATACAAAAAGAAGTCATATTGATACCAATTGAAAGAACTCAATGATATCAATTGAAATAACAAAAGTAAGGTCAAGTGTATAACTCATATTCCTACCACCCATTCATGTTTAAGTTTTAGATGATTTTCAAGATAAAACATACTTGAACATGGTCTCCCATCCAACCGCCCATAAAAGGTAGTGGTTTTCAAAAATAGGTTTGAGAATAAGCTTTGTTTGAAAATCTCTACCATAGTGAAGAATACGAACTAGTTATAGGAAAAACTTTAAAAATAGTACGAAATCCTTCAAGTAAGGAATACAACAAAATAGTTTTTCATGAAATAAGAAATCCACATGAAAATCAACACTCTAATCTAATTGAGCACAATTTTGACTCATGAAAACAAAACATGAGCAAGTAATAAAAGTGAGTGTACATATAAAGTGCGAATATCATAATCATGAAAATTTTTCATTTAGCACAATCATTCCTTAAACATGAAAACACGAAAATCATCAAAACTCATTTAATCTTCAAGGCATATGTATGTCCAATACAAACTAAAGTATACATACATATCCAAAACACAACGAGTCCACAAAATATATGCATTAAGGCACGTGGCTCAAAAAGGATAAACATGTATATCTAATAGTTTGGACAAGATAGACATATACATGAAGTTAAACAATTAAACACAAAATCAAGAAAAACTAAATCTTCACCAAAACGAATTTCATTTCAAGGTATATGTATGAATTGTCAACATAATAAGTATACATACATATCCCTAAACACAATTGAGTCCAAAATATAGATTCGCATGAAAAGCAAATGACTCAAAGGGTATACACGTATATCTTAAGGTTTGGCAAAATAAACATATACATGAAATGAAAACTCATATACATAAAACAAATCCAAAAATAGGATTACAAGTTTAAAATGCATGAATCATCAAAACTAGACTATACTGGAACATCTAAAGGGTACAAATAGGCATTCAAGCACAAACATATATAAAGGTTTATTTGTGTCCCACTACATGTGCAAGTATAAATTCTAGTCTTAATGAAAACTAACATCTAAACAAGTAATCAAATTATTATGCATAAAACGGATACAAATCAATCATGAAAAACATAAAAATGATCATGAAGAACATCCACATGCTATTCGAATCAAGAAATACATGATAGCCTATAAACATCAAAACATGTGGCTAAATTAGAAATCATACAACACAAGTTATTTATCAAAACATGAATCATTAAAAACAAAAAAAAAATCATAGTCAACCATATGATTTGCATGACAAAGACATGTGCATTAAACCTATGATAAACATGATAGCTAAAACATAAAGAGAACACAAAATATGGGTCCATACTAAACATGGGTGTCTCAATAACTAATCATATAAAGCATAAGTCTAATAAACAGGGCAAATATCATACTAATCATGAAACAATGAAACATGATTCAATAAGAACAAAAATCATAAACATCCAAATGGTCATAATGCATATGCATGTGCATTAGATCTAGGGCATACATGTTAGTTTAAACAATGTGAGAACACTAAATATAGATCCATATAAGACATGGGTGCTCAAGTAACTAAACATGTATAACACTATTCTAAAGAGCATGGTATAAGCATAATGAACAATAAACCATGGCATGCTATAAATAGATGAACATGAAAAGCATGCAAATAAAAATGGGAGTTAGAGAATGATACCAAAACCGATGAAGGTGTATCTCTAATTCTCCAAACCACGGTGGTCTTCCCACCAAATCTCCTTGAGAGTGAAGCATCCAAATGGTTCTCCTTTTAGCTTAGAATGCATCCACCTCAAGGCACCAACACTCTCACGTTATGCGAGAGCCTCCACCTACATCAAACATCAACGAGGTGGATCTTGGTACCCATTTTCTTGTGGGTCCACGGGGGTTAGTATCTCTCCTAACCCAAACAAGATTAGTTGCTAAATTTTCAACATGTAAACGATCATAGCAAAATCTAGCAAGATGGCCTTTTCGACCACAATGTGTACAAGTGTACACATGAGTATACATGTTATGATTGTGTTCGTGATGGGCATGTGTATGCCGTGTTGGGTGTGCATGTATAGTTGGAACTTATTTCTTGCGAATCAAGGATTCCAAACGAGTGTGGTTCATGGCACAATGGCTCAAAGTGGAGCCCAAACATTCAACACTTTTCTTCAAATTATTAATATCATTTTCAATGCTAGAAGATAAAGTGGAGCATGCAATGGGTGTGCTAGAAGTAGAAGCTACACTAGCATGGCAAACATGAATATCAATATCATTTTGTAAAGATTCATTTTTCTTCAAAAGCAAATCCAATTCTTTTGAAATTGAATCAATTTTATTTTTCAAAGTAAGGTTTTCTTTAAAAACACAATCCAACTTTGAAGATAAAATCTCATTGTTTTTCAAAACATCATCACAATCATTTTGACTTTTTAAAACATTAATTTCATTTAGGGCAAGTTCAAGTTGAGATTTAAGTGAGTCACGTTCACTAGCAATCTCTCCCTTCTCTTGCAAAACGGTTTCAAAAGATGTGCATAAATCATTTAATTCTTCTTTTAAAACAATATTCTTCTTTTTCAAAGATTCATGTTTTTCTAAGAATTTTTCAAGCTTTTGAGCAAGTTCCATATTTAAAGTTTGAACTTCACCACATCCATGACAAAATGAACTAGAGCTATCATCTAGTTGAGAATCCGAATGTACCTCATGGGAGTCATTCCCATGGACCATAAGGCAACGCTCTTCGGAATTGTCTCTCCTAGATCTCCTCATCTTGTTGAGAATCGTTGGAAGCTTGGGAGACGTCAATATGCTCCAAACTGCAAAAGCCGAATCATATCGATCAAAAACATGTACAAGATATTCATTGAGAGATGCTCTAAGTGTTCTAAGTGCAAGTGCATTGGCCTTCTTATGCTTGCTACTATTAGGGAGGGTTTCTATAGTGATGGCTTGATAAACTAGATGACCTAGAGTTTTTAAATGCCTAGTCATGTCCACCTTCCAAGCATCAAGTCTAAAATGGTCAAACATAGGAGGGCTAGCCATGAGTGCAAACTAGTATGAGTGCAAATGATAATGCAAATGAAGATTAGCAAACCAAGATCTTGACTCCTAGGTGGTTAAACCTAAATATCAGGAGCACTAGCTCTGATACCAATTGAAAAGTCACCTAGAGGGGGGGTGAATAGGTGATGTGGCTAATCTATGAACTAAATGCGGAATTTAAAAACTTAATACAAATTACACTCAAGTGTGATCAACAAATGATGCACACACAACCAAGCCAAGCAAGTATGAATGCACAATATAAATAATTGCAAGGCACAAAGTAAAGAGAGAGATAGAGAGAGAGTCAATGGATCAAGCGCAAACAACAAGATGTGTTTCGAGGTTCGAGCACCCAGCTCTACATCCCCGCCTTCGACACACGAAGGATTTCTAATCCACTAGCAAGTCCACAAAGAACTCTCACAAGGAGTACCCAACTCCTCTCTTTACAAACACAACCTCCTCCTTGAGGCAAGCTCCAATCCAACAAAACAATCACCTCACAACTTGAGGGATTAGCACAAAGCAAATAAGGATCACCTCACAACTTGAGGGATACAACCCAAGACACAAAGCCAAACAAAGATTGGGTTTTCAACTTGGTGGTTCAAACAAGTAACCACAAACAATCTCTTTTTCCCACACAAAATTCTATAGAAAAGATAGTAGATTTTAGCTCAAGTGTGGAGAAAACCAAGGGATTTGAAACCAGCAACTCAAAGAAAATCTTTGGGAAATAAATGAAACCAAGATAGAGAAGTTAAATTCAAAAGCTTTTCCCAAAACCCTTTTCTTTGATTTTTCAAACCCTAATGAAAACACCAAAAAGATTGTTCAATTTGAATCCAAAAACCTATTTTGATTGCAGCAAAAACACCTGAGAGAATGAAAATTTTAGCCCAAAAATTCTTAGAGAAAAACTCTCTCAAATGGGGTATTTATAGGCAAATCTGAAAAATAGCCGTTGGCAGAAAAACTGCCAGAAATACCCTGCCGGTCGACCGCACGGTCGACCGTCCAACGGTCAAAAAACAGCCGTCAGACAGCTGCCGGTCGACCTGGCGGTCGACCCAGACAAACAGAGACCAATCTGCTTACAGTCGGTCGACCCACAGTCGACCGTCTACAGAAACAGCCGACGTGCACGTTTTTGTGCACGTCCGGTCGACAGGCCGGTCGACCGTCCATATGGCACGGTCGACCGGACCTGTCGACCGGCCCAGCCTGGCTGTCAACAGAATAGGTCATATTGGAGAACATTTTTCAGGCTGAAAACGATCGAATTCATAAAAAGGTATATAGGAATGATTTGTAGATCTTTAAGTTATCTTTCTAATGCATCTAAAATCAACTCAATATCAGTTAGTATGCGAAAGTTATCAATAAAACACTGACAGGTGTCAAAACAGAAACTGTAACCTGTTTTCAGAACAAGAACAGATTTCAACCAAATATTTGACAACTTTAAAATTAGAATCTGAAAATGGTTATTAAATAAGAAATATAGATCTAAAAGTTATCTTTGAAATGCAAGTTAAATCATGTTATTTGATTATAAAAATAAAAAGTTATGATAATAACTATAGAAGGGTGTCAGGCAGATCAGTAGAACTAAAACTGGTTCAACTCCAAAACCCGATATATGTTTTGATTAGAAATGCCAAAACATAAAACACATGAAATAGAATATCAAAATAAGTTTCTTTAAATAGTTGAAGCATACATGTATATAGAACAAATCTAATATACATTAAACCATGTAAACTTATTTTGATATAATCCTATTCATGTAAACCAAGATCGGTTAAACCAAAACCGAAAACCAATATTCAAAAACATGAAACGTGTGTGTTGTGAACTTGAGCTTATCATACTATACTAATCTTTACAATTTGAGATCTAAACTCAAAACTAAAATTATGGATACCTAAGTCTTCTTGTAGAGCGCAATCTTCAAGTCGACTCGATCCAAAGCAAGATTCACCGAGCTTGACTCCAATGAGTGCTAGATATCATCTTTGATGCTTAGGCTCTTGAATCAATATGTGAAAGATGTGTGGAAGCTTTCACCAACTAATATCTTGTTAAATATCTGAAACTTAAATATTGCAAGATTATTAGTACACATAACTACATGAGTTAATCATCATCAAAACTAGAGTGGAAGGCCTTTGGGCCAACAGCGGTGTGTACGGGACTAGAGAGTCCGAGGGCTTGTAGGTGTTGCGGCACCGAGGAGAGATCCATTGGGATCTTGCATAGTGTAAATCCTTCGTGTGTCGAAGGCGGGGATGTAGAGCAAGTGTGCTCGAACCTCGAAACATACCCTTGTGTTTGCGATTGCTCACTCTCTCTCTTTGTCTCTTTTATATCTTGCATGCTATTATTGTGCTTTCATTTACATGCTTGATATACATTGTGCTTAAATTGATATACTTGCTTGGGATTGTTGACTAACACTTGTATTCAACCAAGAGAGCCAACGCGGCACCTCAACCCATTCAAGGGGAATCTAGAGGAGTTTGTCCAGAGCCCTTCACGGGAAATTCGGCAACACTCTTGTGTTATACATAGTGTATAGTGTAAAAGTTTTAATTTGGTCATAATTGTTTTTTGCTTCGCATTATTTGCATCATTAGGCATTAAGTGACCATTAGATTAGCCATCACCTATTCACCCCCCTCTAGGTGATTTACAATTGGTATCAGAGCTTGGTACTCTGATTTGGGTCTAACAACCAGAGTTAAAGATCCTCATTTTAGGCTAATCACAAGATTTTGTACACACACCATGGACTTCATGTCACCACCCACCTTTGACATTCTTAACATCCAAATTTGGAAGGTTAAGATGTCATTGTACCTCAAGGCCTTAGGCATTCATGTATATCTTGCCACTACTGATAATGCATATTCTTTAGATGGTAAGAATTTTGAGGCTAATGCAAAAGCCCTTCATGCTGTCAAGTCAACCCTAAATGATGATTATTTATCTAGGGTTTCTAATGTTGAATCGGCTTTTGTAGTATGGAACATCATCACCTCCCTCGGCGAAAAAGATCTATACTATGCGGGGAGTGACTCGGATGTTGGAAGCGACACCTCTAACAAGTGCTACATGGTCCAAGGGGATAACCCCTTGAGGTAAACTCTGAATCCGATGATGAGGACATGTCATATGATGAGCTATCTACTTTTTGTCATCTATTGCTTGAAAAATATGACATGATTAAAAAGGAAAATAAAAATTTGAAAAAGAATATTGTTTGCATGCATGTAGAACAAGACTCTTTTAAATCTAACATTGCATGTTTAGAAAAAGATAACAAAAATTTGAAAAAGGATTTTAATTGCATGCTTAAAGAAAATGATTCTTTTAAATCTAAGATTGCATGCTTAGAAAAGGAAAATAAAGATTTGAAAAATGAGAATGTTTCCTTATTTTCAAAATTGAATGATTTGTGTGAAGGAAACAATACTTTGAAAAATAAAATTGACTTGGTGGAAAAACAAAAAGAAGTTGTTTTTCAAGAAAATATTACTTTGAAAAGAAAATTTGTTGAAAAAGAAAAAGAATTTGTTTCTAAAAAGAAAAGGAAAAATGATTCTATATCTCATCATGCTTTACATGTCACAACTAATGAGATTAAGAATTTGAAAAATAAAATAGATGGTTTGAGTTCGACTTTGAACTCTTGTGCTTTTAATCATTCTAGGTTGGAGTCAATGTTTTCAAAGAAACAAACTCCACACATTCATGCACATCATAACCATGCATTTGCTTATGTTGCACAACATGATCACACTCCTACACATAAGCATACTAAGGTGTACGTATGTACACATTGTGGCCGCAAAGGCCATTTAGCAAAATATTGTTATGATAGATTAGATCATTTTAATTTTGCTAAGAATAAAAGATTTTGGGTTCCTTACAACAAAGCTAACCCCCGTGGACCCTACAAGAAAATATGGGTACCAAAACCCCCACCATTTGCTTTTGATGTAGGTGAGGGCTCTCACAAAACGTGAGAGAATTGGTGCCTTGGTAGTGGATGCACATGGATTGGATGGACACACTTTAGACGCATCGCTATCAAGGAGCTTGGTGGGACAACCACCATACTTGGAGCTTTGGAGTTAGTAACACTCTCTAAACTCCTACTTTTATGTACATGCTTTTAATTTCATATATCATATAGCATGTTCATGTTTTTTTTTATTTATCGTGCCTCATGTGGTATTTACATGTTTAAATGTAGATTTTGTCAAACTTGCATTTATACATATACAAATAGTGAATTACAATTGATTCATATATAATTGAACTTCATGCTCATTTGTACCCACTATATGCATATGTATAGATTAGTTTTGATGATTCTCTTTTATATATGTTTTACCTACTTTATGCTTTACTTCATGTATATGTATTTTAAATTCAAATCTAATAAATATACATGTATACCCGTGAGTCTCTTGCCTTCATGCAAACATCATTAATAGACTCTTTAATATTTGGGATATGTATGTATATTGTTAGATTTAGATTAATCACACATATACCATGAAAATTAGTGTTTTGATTAAAAAAAATGATTTTTCGTGTTTTTGTTAAAAATATGATCTTTTGAGCTTCAATGACTATTTTCATAAAAATACTAGTTACATGATCGTTTAACACTCACACTTTTATTAAAAACATTTTGAGCCTTATAGACCATGAGTGCTTAAATTTTTATGTATCTAGTTATGTTTGTGAAAAACATATGATTTGATATATTTGAAGGATCTTTAACTAGTTTTCAAAAAAAAAACAATTTATACTAGTTATTTATTCTTCAAATAATTTTTGAGATTGACACATGATTCTATTTTTCTCAAAATTTGATACTTCATGATTTGAATATTAGTTTATATGTTAGTTTTTGTCAACACTAGGATTTATACTTGTACATGTCATGGGCCACAAATAAATCTATTTATATTTGTGCTTGAATGCTCATTTGAACCCATGAAATGTGCTTGTATTGCTTGATTTTGATGATACATACATTTTTAAACTTGTATTCTCTTTTTGGATTTGATTTATGATCATGTGTTTTTCATTTCATGTATATGTGTATTTTGCCAAACTTTAAGATATACATGTATACCTCTTGAGTCATTTGCCTTTAATGCAAATCTATTTATATGGACTCAATTGTGTTTAAGAGATATGTATGTATACTTATTGTGTTGTCAAAACATACATATATCTTGAAATATATTTTTTAATATAAAAAAATAAAAATAAAAATTTGTGATGATTTTCATGTTTTCTTATTTAAAGGAATATTGAGATTAATTGACATTTTTGCTTTATTCCTTACTTGAAGGATTTCGTACTAGTTTTAAAATATTTTCATATTATCTAGTGCAAATTCTTCATTTGGTAGAGTTTTTTTTCAAACTAAGCTTATTTTCAAATCTATTTTTGAAAACCCCTACCATCTATGGGAGGATGGATGGGTGTGTATACCTTGTAAGCTTAATTGACAAATCTTTTACCTTGTGCATATGAAGGGTGGTAGGTTATGAGATATACACTTGATTTTATTGTTATGTCAATTGGTATCATTGAATCGTTTCAATTGGTATCAACATGAACTTATTTTGTATATACTCATATTTTGTTTTCTTATATATATGTATGTTTCAATTTCACTTGGTATACTCATTTCTCATACATATATATGATTTCCATGTGCTTAACTCACAAATGGCTCACATTTTAAAAGCACAAAGTTTATGATGGAAAAAAAAAATAATATATATGTTGATTTGATATCTCAAAATGTGTTTTATTAAGTAAGTTCAAAAATTTTAAAGAAAAACTCAAAATGGTTGCTTTGTATTTCCTATATGCAAGGAGAGCTTAACATCTCTCTTACATATGGATTCATGTTGAGTATATTATAAATTGAGGAGCTTGACAACTCTTCTTTATATGATATACGTGTGTAGGGGGAGCTTCACATCTCCTCTTATGCATTACATAATATGTGTTATGTGAGTTAGGGCTTGTCATCCCTTCTTCATGTAATGCATATGTGTAGGGAAGCTAACTTAGCGTCTTCCTCTTCATGAATGTATATCGCATATAAATCTTTATTGATTGATTTGTTTCACCCCTTCTTGATCTTTTTGTTTTTGACAAAAAAGGGGGAGAAAAATTTGTTTGATTTGATTTTACTTTGAACCATTTGTTGATGATTGACAAAAAAGGGGAGAAGTATTTGAGTATATATATGCAAGTTTTCATTGCTTAAGGGGGAGTAGTATTTGTCTTCCTTGTTATTATGCATATATGTTTTTGTTTTGCAAATAGGAGAAAAAGATTTATTTTGTTTCATCTCCATCATTTGCATACATATTTATGAGCTTCATTGTCATATATTATTATTTATGTCTATGCATGAGTTAAGGGGGAGTTTCCTTGAAGCTTTACTTTAATCCATGCATATATAACCTCATGAGTTTTGTCATCATCAAAAAGGGGGAGATTGTTGGCCCAAAGGCCTATCACTCTAGTTTTGATGATGATCAACTCATGAAGTTATGTTTACTAATGATCTTGTGTTTAATTAGTGACAGATTCATTATCAAGATCTTAGTAGGTGCATAGCTCAACAAAGGATAAAATGTCAAGATTTGGCGCTAGCACGGTGTGATCCAAGGAGCTTTTGGATCAAACTTGGACCAAGTCAAGAAGATGAGAAGCCTTCAAGTGAAGACTTCAAGAAGATGAAGACTTGTGTCTAGGTATAAGATTTAGTTTTTGTTTTAGTTAAAAATGTAAAGGATAGATAGTTGGTGGATTGCTCAAGTATACCATGCACACACACTCTTGATTTAGAATTGTTTTCATAAAAGATTTTTTAGTTTAGAAAAGATTTTTCTTTTTGAAAATTACAAGTTTGGTTTTTGGTGTTTCTCATGTACTTATCTTTTAACCAAAACCAAGTTTAGAGCTTTATGACAAAAATATAGATATTTCATTATGATTGTGTAGTGGATCATATCCATACACACTATGCCTTAAAAGTATATCTTGTTTTTGTATTTGATAAAGATTTGGAAAAACAAAGTTTAGAAAAATATGTAGAAAAATACAGTTTTTATCATGGGCCAAATATTTCCAAGTTACAAAAATAGTCCAATCTTTTATAACATGCCTTGATTTTGTGCAAGCATGTTTGTATATCAAAATATATTGGTTAAAACTATTTTTGTAGATTTTTATGTATTTTATGGGATTTTATTTAAGCCAAAAAGACCATGTTTTAAATCCCAGAAAACTGTTTCAGGCTTCAGCCAAGTCGACTAGTCGACCTAACTAGTCGACTATACCTGAAGTCGGTCAACCGGGCCGGTCGACCGACGTGCACAAACGTGCACGCCTGTGTGTACTGTTTAACGGTCGACCGTGCCGGTCGACCGCTCCAGAGAGCAGTGCTCTCTGGAAAGTTCGGTCGACCGCACAGGTCGACCGTAGCTCCAACGGTCAGAAATCCGACCGTTGGCGGTCGACCAGCCGGTCGACCGGCATCTCTGACAGACCCCAACGGCTATATTTTTCTGGCCTATAAATTGGGGGTCTTGTCATTGTTTTGTGATAAGATTTTAGGAGAGCTTTGAGCCAGTTTTTCCCAGACTTTTTAAAGGGTTTTCTCCACAAAATAGTGAGCAAATATTTCCTATCTAAAGGGAAGATTTTATAAAGAGTGTAAAAGAGATTTCTTTGAGTTTTCCTCCACCTTTCACATCCTTGTTTTCTCACACCACACTTGAGCTAACCATTGATTATACATCCTATAGGTGTGTTGTAGTGAGAGTGCTTTAGGTGATCAAAGTGTTGTGATCACCAAAGATCTTTTCTTTGTTCTTTGAGGAGACGGGCAAGTGTGCTCGTCGTTGTTTTGAGTTCGGGTGCGGACTCGGTTGTTTGAGGTGCGCCCTCGGCGAACCGGTGGGCTTGCGGTGTGTACGGGACTAGAGAGTCCGAGGGCTTGTAGATGTTGCGGTACCAAGGAGAGATCCATTGGGATCTTGTATAGTGAAAATCCTTCGTGTGTCGAAGGCGGGGATGTAGAGCAAGTGTGCTCGAACCTCGAAACATACCCTTGTGTTTGCGATTGCTCACTCTCTCTCTCTCTCTCTCTTTGTCTCTTTTATATCTTGCATGCTATTATTGTGCTTTCATTTACATGCTTGATATACATTGTACTTAAATTGATATACTTGCTTGGGATTGTTGACTAACACTTGTATTCAACCAAGAGTGCCAACGCGACACCTCAACCCATTCAAGGGGAATCTAGAGGAGTTTGTCCAGAGCCCTTCACGGGGAATTCGGCAACACTCTTGTGTTATACATAGTGTATAGTGTAAAAGTTTTAATTTGGTCATAATTATTTTTAGCTTCCGCATTATTTGCATCATTAGGCATTAAGTGACCATTAGATTAGTCATCACCTATTCACCCCCCCCCCTCTAGGTGATTTACACAGGGTTCTAAGGGATGACTGATGTCCTATATGTTTATTATTCTACAATGTTACTGTGAGTATTGTTCCACAATGATACTATGAGTACTATTACTATTACTGACTACCTGGCGGTAGGGCCTGGTTCAGCGCCAAGCATCTAAGCCGTGGTCTCGGGTATGTATGGGACTCACCTAAAGCATGGACAATATCGCCAACCGATCAGTTTCAATAACTTAGGACCCTTATTGACACGTGTAGTAAGTATAGTATGGGATGCGTCTATGACAGGTGGCAATTTGTGTTCGCTGATGTAATTAAAAAATATAAACTGTATTATGTACTGCAATTGACTGTATTCACCTGATGTACACATATATAGACATCTGATACCTGATTGTATACTAGATTGATCTTATTACTCCTGAAGTTAGGTATTGCATGTCATCATGATACTTGTACTATACTAATTGACATTAATTATATCATACTCTCTTCTTATTAATGTTTTATTCATGTCTTCCCTTCCAGTATATGTTATCATTTCATGTACATATTGTTTATATGCATGAGCGCTTTCTTTTTTTCTTACACACTTATTATGTCGCTTTCTGATGCCCCTGGATTTGTACGTCCAGATATTAGATGTTTATTTCATTGATCAGGTGTTTGTTAAGATCGTACATGCTGCGAGAAGTTAGAGTCTCTCTCTTCTTTATTATGGTATTCCTACTCTTTTATTCATGTTATTTCCTGATTCTATTTATATCGCATCCAGTTGTCGTTTCTTTCCTTTATTCATCTGGATCAATTGTGGACATTTGTATGTAATATTGCAGTGATATTGATTTATGATAGTAGATAATTATAGATTATTCAGGTTACTTTAGGTTTAACGTGTATACGTGGAGTATTTCTCCTCGTGTATATACGTCACCGACTCTCGTCGCGACTCCGTTTCCATGTATTTTGGGAAGCTGAGCGTGACAGTAACCCGAATTTTAGTAAGAGAAAATCAGATTTATCTTCTAACAATAGTAGGTCTCTTTATTTTTCCCTGCTCTTTTTTAGAAAATATATTCCTCATGTAAATATATCTTCTCTTTATGGATTTGATTGGAATTATCTATCACTTTTTGAAAGCCATAGGAATATATTTTGAAACATAATATATAATTGTTGAATATATGGTCAAATTTACTATTCAAAATGGTTCCTAAGTTATCACTGATCACTTATTAAAAATTTATTTTTTAATATAATTTTAAAGTATATTTTTAGTATCTGTGCAGATAAAGTTGAAAAGCTCGAGGCTCGGCTCGAATTCGTTGGAAGATCGCTCAGGCTCGTTTGATAATTTAAACAAATCAAGCTTGAATAAAAATTTAAGCTCAGTTTGATACTTGAACGAAAACGATCAACCTTAAGCTCGGCTTGTTCGGTTCGATTAGCACCCCTACCTCCACCCTAGTGGTGGAGGCCTGTGCGCATGACTCCACCCTCGGGGTTGAGGCCATGTGCGTACGGCTCACGTTCAGTGCATGTGGTCCATTCATTGTACGGAAGGACACACACTATCAAAAAGAAAAGAAAATGGAAGATGGTTACAGATGGAAAAGGCTCCTCCTCTATGTGGGGTTTCTCAAAATAAAGAGGCATTCCAACCATTTCATCGAAATGAATCTTCCACAATCAACACGTCTCGAGATTTCGCTAAAAAGGGCTCTCACTGACGGTCGAAAAAAGGCGCATCATGGAGTACAAATATAGAAGGAAAATTAGTTAATTGCCAACTCAAGTTAGCACTTGAACTAAATCTTGGGGCACGATTTGTTAGCCAACATGCAATGGCACACAGAAACCATATTTAGAGAGTTACCTGAGCATAAGGCCTTCAATATATCAGCCAACATAACCATTTCTCACTCATATGTCATATTGCATAACAACTACAGTGATACAATAAAAATGCTCCATCCATGAAGCATTCATAAAAAGGATCATACATATAATCATATATGTAGTAGTATTTAAGGATGTATAAGATGACATCTGGCGTCTTGCATTTTTCCTTAGTTATTCTGAAATGGAGGGCGGTTTCATTTCATTTCTTGCGGTGGAACTGCTTCAGTCTGATAAGAGAAACACAAAGTTAGTTTTATAAAAATATGTACCATAAATTCATATGTGAAAGTAAATGAGTGTTAGGATAGTACTACACCTGCACATTTGCCTTGTTATTTGGGTTTTTGTTATTCTGAAATGGAGGGGGGCGGGAAGGGCTCGGTGGTGGGGGCTTCACTTCCATGGCTAGTGCTCGAGCTGATTCAGTCTGATGAGAAAAACATTAAGTTAGTTTTATCAAATATTACTATTCTGAATTCACATGTGGATTTGGATGAATGTTAGAGTCAATTGGATATTACACCTTTACATTTGGCATGATATTTGGGTTTTGTTTATCTCGACCTCGAATTCCTGCAGAGAATAAAGCACATATAGTGATTAGTAAAGGAGGAGCTTCTTAAAACATAATTCTTAAGTTTTTATGTTGGCAAAGTGATGTCTTGCTTTGTACACACCCCTAAAGTTTGGTTAGTTTTAATACATCTTTGTACTTGCAACATGCATATAACACACACTTTATAGAAAATTGGTCATGTCATCCCCCAAAACACACACACACACACACACACACACACACACACACACAGCACTCCCATGGTACTATGCAAAGTTATTCTTAAAGTTACTTAAATATAAGCTAACATCACAAGGAGGAAAAAAGAAGGTGAATAAATTTTTGCCTCTACAGTCTCCTCCCGAGAGGGTACATCTATGTGCCGAGAGATCGGATCTGTAGTTGAGATAACTGAACAAAACCACCTAACGATGACGAAGGGAGAAGAGAGGAGTTAGTTTAGCGGAAGTGGTATGCCCCAAAGATTTAGATTCTTTGATCATTATAATGGGGGATTTTGTACTTGCAGGTAGGTGTGAACTTCTTTTGTATAGAGATGGACACGAGGGTGACCCCAATGTACCATAAGGGCAATCGCTGTTTGTGTAGACTTTTGTCTGTGGATGTAGAGATCCCAGGCTAAAGGCAGGATAAAAACATGTTTAGAGAAAGTTTCCCCTACTTAGGAAGAGGGTGTGAATGACGCAACTAAATGAAAATGCTTACATTTCCTATCCAAACGATAAAAAATTGGCCACAACAATAGAAATCCTATGAAGGAATTAACAATTGTTCAATTATTATCTGTATCAACTGAGGGAACTATTTGTACATCAAAAAGCAATTCCTACCTTAGACAATAACTGGACCGCATACATACAACCTTGAGCAGAGATTAATAAGATCAAATGTGGTTTTACTTCAAGAATATAAGACATGGCTTGCTTTTATACTTCAGAAAGGTAAATATTCGCATAGAACTTAAGAAGGTGTAAATTACTTCCAAAATAAAACAGAAAAAGAAGTGAGAAATTCAAATGGCATAAAATGCAGAAAGATCTATGCCTCTTTGGTAGACATATTGAGAATTTAGAGTTTCTATTCCTGCCTACCTATGAGCATTTGAAGAGGTTGGAAGATGCAGTCCTTGAGGGATTGAAGAAGTGTCGACATGAGGAAAGTTGTGTTGTACTTCAACGAGGTGGAAGAAGAGATGTGCATGTTGCCATCTCTTTCTGAGCATGAATTTATATGGAAGTCTGAGTGTCAAGATACTTTGATTCATTGGGAGGAAATATGAAGTATATATTTTATTTTGAATGTGAGAGAATAAAGTAATATAATTATGACATGCTTGAGGATCCACACGAAGGCGTTTCCAATAAAGGAGCTAATGGGCCGACCGAAAGAAATTTCAGGGGAATAAACAAAGTCAAGCAAGTCTGAACAGGAAGTATGAACAAGATACTAACCTTTGAGAAAAACATAAAAAGTTTCCAAGTGGAAAATCTTTTTGATTACTTAATCTTGTTTTTAGGGACTTAAACATATATAAATGCTGAGATCCTCTCTCAAAAGAGATATCGATACTGAAATAAATAGAAAAAACACAGATAGAGATGTTTGGGAGATGAAAGTATATGATTCAGCCAAAGAATTCATGCCTATAAAGTATGTGCGAAATTTGAAAACAACTTATTATTACATTGAAATTGTTAGTGCAAAAGTCTACTCATGTTTGGACTCTGCTATAGCCAATGCAACAACCCAGTGATCTTATTCAATTTGAGGAGAAAATTAAAAGACCATTGCTGTTCTTAAAAAAAAAAAAGATCATTGCAGTTTAATCACATATTAGATTTTGTTTAAATTTTTTTTTTTAAAAAAAAAATATCAAACATGAGATCTCGAGCTAAGAAACTATAAAAATGTTAGCACGAAAAGCATTCAAACACACAAGATGAAAGGTTTCATTTCTTTATTACAGGAATCAGAACATAGATCAATGGGAGTTCATACGAAATTTTATTTTTTTATTATCTAGTGTCCAACTGACGTATCAGATGTATAATCTTCCTTAGTGCACACTAAGAATATTGGGACTCTTCTTTTTATATTGCTATGATAGTCCCTATGCCAATCACGCTAAATTTAAAAATTGTTTTGGCTAATAGGATGCCTACCCTTGAACAGGAAGGGAGCATTACTGATGTCCTTTTGTTGAGAATGCTTCAATTGAACTTCTTGAACTTTTTTCCTTAAGTGACTGAGAGAGACTCTCTTCATAAAGATTTCCATGCTAGAGGAAACTGAGGAAGGAGCTTCAGCATCATGAGTGCAACACAATTAGAACTTATATCCTATAAATAAACCTGCATACTTCTCTTAGATAAAGAATAAGAAGAAGACTTATTTGTGTAAAGACAAGATACCATTAGCTATGATTCTTGGTTGTATTTATATACACATATTGGTCACATGTTTACATTGATTTAGGAGGTACAATAGGAAAACATTGACTGAGAGAAATAATAGGAAAATATTGACTGAGAGAAAGAATGAGAAACACATGGTGAATGAATCCCATGAGTCCCATGTGTTCCTATAATCATGGAGAGATTTGAGAATCTGATTGATTTCATGAGGGGTGTCTTTCACATGGATCACGTGTTGTCATTGATATCTCTAACACCCTCCCGCAAGCGAAGCGGGTTCAAAAGAACCGAGAGCTTGTTCTTCAGCATAGAAAATCTTAAAGAGCTCAAAGGCTTAGTAAGGATGTCTGCTAGTTGGTCTTTAGTGCTGACAAACCGAACATCCAGGACTCCATTGGCGACATAGTCCCTCACAAAATGAATGTCGATCTCAACATGTTTAGAGCGGGAGTGACGAATAGGATTGATCGAGAGATATGTTGCACCGAGGTTGTCACAGAGAACTATTGGGGGAGATTGCGGAACTCCAAGCTCACGAAGTAATGACTGCAACCAAATGACCTCTGCTGCAGCATTGGCCACGTCCCTATACTCTGCCTCAGTGCTAGATCGTGCCACAGTACACTGTTTCTTCGAGCTCCAAGAAATGAGATTTGTACCAAGAAAGACACAATAGCCACTGGTAGATTTTCGATCATCGATCGACCCTGCCCAATCTGCATCGGTGTAAGCAGTAAGCTGTGCAGAAGAATGACGAGAGAGAAAAAGGCAATGTTGAATGGTAGATTTGAGGTAACGGAGGATCCGTTTTACAGCGCTCCAGTGCTCATCGGTTGGAGCTTGCATGAACTGAGCGACCTTGTTTACCGAGAAGGCAATATCGGGTCTGGTAAAGCTTAAGTATTGTAGAGCCCCAACAGTACTTCGATAGATAAAGGGGTCAGAGAGAGACTTGCCAACAATCTTGGATAGCTTACAGGAAGTGGCCATAGGCGAGCTAACAGGCTTGACACCATCCATCTTGAGTCGGAGAAGCAAGTCACGGATGTACTTTTGTTGAGAGAGAAATAGACCTGAGGGTGTACGATGACACTCCACGCCCAAGAAATAGTGCAGTGGACCGAGGTCTTTTAATGAGAACTCCCGACCTAGTTCTTGAATAAGACGAGTGACAGCCCGTGAGTCATTACCTGTGATGATGATGTCGTCCACATAGATAAGAACCAAAAGAAGATCTGTCCCGACCCGCCGGAGGAAGAGAGACGTGTCAGACTTGGAGCGTACAAAGCCCAATGTGACTAGATAACTGCTGAGGCGAGAAAACCAGGCCCGTGGAGCCTGTTTGAGGCCATAGATACTACGGTGAAGCTTGCATACATGATTGGGATGAGCGGGATTGATGAACCCCGAAGGTTGTTCCATGTAGACCGTCTCAGTAAGAAAACCCTGCAAAAATGCATTATTCACATCCAACTGTCGAATAGACCATCCCTTGGAGACGGCCAGACTGCACACGGTACGAACAGTGGTCGGTTTGATGACCGGACTGAATGTCTCACCATAGTCTAATCCTGGTTGTTGATGAAAACCCTTGGCCACAAGGCGGGCCTTATACCTGTCAACAGAACCATCAGATTTATATTTTAACTTGAAAACTCATTTACAACCAACCAGATTCATGGTAGGGTGGTATGGCACAAGGGACCAGGTTTTATTCTTAAGCAAGGCATTCATCTCAGTGTCCATTGCCTGGTGCCACTTGAGATCTTTCGAAGCTTGCGTGAAACATGTGGGTTCGACAGGAGTGGTGGCCAAATCAGCCATGAGACAGGTAGGCATGGGATACCGGGTGGCTAGCCAGACTTTTGGTGTTCTGGTGTTATCCTGTGTTCTGGTGACCATATGATGGGTCCTGATAGGAGGGGGACTGGAAGAGCCTGAGGATGAGGACGAGGAGAAGGACTCATCGGCGGGTGCTGGTGGAGGTGGTGGAGAAAGAGTATGTGATGGAGGTGGTAGTGAAGGAGGAGAAGAGTCAATGGTGGGGCCCGCATGAGAAGAGGGGACTGGAACAATAGAAGATAACAGAGGCATGGAGATGGGGATTGGTGGTGAAGGCGTGGGAGTAGGGGGAGAGAGGGAGGGCTGAGGAGAATGGAAAGGAAAGGAAGATTCGTCGAACACAACATCCCGAGAGATGTAAATACGACCAGAGGGGACATGCAAACATTGATAACCTTTATGCGAAGCTGAGTAACCTAAGAAGACACATTGAGTGGACCGAAAACTAAACTTATGAGTTTGGTATGGACGCAGATGAGGGTAGCAAGCACAACCAAAAATTCGTAAGGAAAGGTAGTCAGGTACTTTATGAAATAATTTCTGGTAGGGAGAGAGATTATGGAGAATGGGGGTGGGCATTCTATTGATGAGAAATGAGGCAGTTTGGAAAGCATAGGGCCAGTAATGAAAGGGAACATTTGACCGAGCCAAAAGAGTAAGGCCGGTCTCGACAAGGTGGCGGTGCTTTCTTTCGGCGGTGCCATTTTGGGCACTAGTGTGTGGACAGGATAAACGATGAGCGATACGCTGAGAAGACAAGTAAGGTTTAAATTTGATAAACTCGCCACCACCATCAGTTTGGAGTGCTTTAATGGAACGCCGAAAAAAAATTTCTACATGAATTTTGAACTCAAGAAAAATGGAGAAAGCATCACTTTTATTTATCAAAGGATAAAGCCAAACGTACTTACTGTAGTGATCTACAAAGCTAATATAATAGCGATGACCACTTACAGCGGACACAGGAGACGGACCCCATAGATCGGAGTGAATAAGCTCTAAAGGAGCAGTAGCAATCGTGGAAGATGATGAAAAAGGAAGACGGTGACTTTTTCCTTACTGACAGGGGATGCAGAGAGGGGTACCAGCACGGTTAGGGAGGAAAGGAAGTTGATGCTGAGATAAAACACTGGAGACAACTCTGGTGGAGGGATGACCTAGGCGCTCATGCCAGACGGAGAAAGAATGAGGAACACATGGTGAATGAATCCCATGAGTCCCATGTGTTCCTATAATCATGGAGAGATTTGAGGATCTGATTGATTTCATGAGGGGTGTCTTTCACATGGATCACGTGTTGTCATTGATATCTCTAACACTCTTTCATACCTATCTGTATTTTTTTGGTCCTCTTATCTATCTTCTATTCCAACAGTCCTAACAAATAGTCGTAGTTTTCAGAAGGATGATATACATGTAGATTAAGCAAGCCATGCCAGATTTACTAGTTTATGGCTTCATTAGTTGCTTCACTAGTTGAGGATTGCTTTGTTTGCTGCAATTCATGGTACCGTTCCTCATTCTTCAGCAATCAACATCCCCAATTAGGGGGCTGTGCAGATGTTTAGAGTCCATCAAGTTTCAGTCCAAGGTCTATTATTTGGTTCTCCACTGCTAAGCAGAGAAATTACTTATCCAAGCTACTCGGGTGGCTCATCCTGTTACCAATTATAAGGTATTAAGACTGAACTATTTTAGCATTACTCAATTTGACAATAAGGCAAATTATCTACAGCATGCTAAGCATGGAATTTAGCCACGTTGCATTGAGAAACTATAAGCTACTGTGCAGTTCTAGCCGTCATAAGTACAGAATTAATTAGTTGAAGACATAACACGAGATACCAAATAAGACCATTTGACATAAAAAAAGAATTTACAATGAAGAACAAAAGGACAATATCATTTGAGAACATTTAATCAGTGATGTATGATGGTGCAAATACTGTTCTTAATTTCTCTGATATATTGTGTGTCATGAATGTGCTCTCTCGTTTTAGTTTGTTTTTTTTTGTTCTTTGCTTTTAGTGTGTATTGAAAAGCAGTACATAATGTGTAACTTCTGTTTGTATGAGCTTCTGCTCGAATGAGGTTTCATGTATGTTTCCTTATGTGCTCTTTCATGAAATATAGATGGGTATTCCCACCTTTGATTCAAAATTAGAAAAACATACAATCTGCTCATTAGTTTAAGATAGTCAGGTTCACACTGTTTAGCAGCCATATGTTGTTCTCCTTCACATATTGCTCATCAATTGTTTTCTGGAGAGGATATGCAAGGGATTCTAGACAGTCGTAGATCTAATTTGACCTTTTTACCCTCATGTACTAAATGTTTAAGGTGACTGTGACAGCTAAAAATCGGCTTACCGTGGATCGAATCCACCACAAGCGATTTGAAGTGCTATCCAGATGGTAACTGTCTGAGCACACATAGAAAAAGATACCTTTCAGATTAGGAATACCGTTACGGTGCCGGCCTAAGACCCTTTGTGTGAGAATCAATAGGTGAAATGGAATGAAAAGATCAAAAGAGGACAACTGTCAGGATAGTGTATGGATGTGCAACGCAGAGGACAACCGGGCATTGTAGGAAGGACCGGCAGATGATAACTGTCACGTCCCGCTTATCAAAATACGCGGAAACGGAGTCGTGACGAAGGTCGGCGACACATATATGCAAGGAAAATACCTCACGTATACGCGCTAAGCCTTAAGTAACCCGAACAAGCTATAAAATCTACTATGATAAATCAATATCACTGCAATATGACATATAAATGTATAACACAACAATAACAGATGAATAAAGGAAAGAAAATGACAACTGGATGCGATAAAGATAGAATCAGGAAATAACATGAATTAAAGAGCAAGAATACCTATAATCAAGAAAAGAGAGACTCCCGCTCCTCGTAACGCGTACGATCACATGAATACCTGAACAATATAAGAAGATGTCCAATACTCTAGACATGCGAATTCAGGGTCATCAGAAGCGACCTAATGAGTGTGTGTGTAAAGGGAAATGTGTTCGTGCATAATAACAATGTAAGGAATAACAATATGATAATGAATAAAAATAAATAAAATAATCAATATCAAGAATAAAGCGGATATCATGATAAAATAAAATAAGTAATGTCAAGATATGAAACCTAGCATATGGCATTAATCTGGTATACAGTCTGGTCATGTGTACAATCATATATCTATCATAGTTATATATACATACAGTCAGGTGATCACGGTCAGTCACAATATATTAACAGTTTACCATTATTAATTATGACAGCGAACACCAATTGTCACATGTAATAGACGCATCCCATACTACGCCCATTACACATACCAATCGAGGTCCTCAGTTATTGAAACTGATCGGCTGGAGATATTGTCTGTGTTTTAGGTGGGTCCCGTGCATACCTGAGACCACGGCCCAGACCCCTGGAGCTGAACCCGGACCTACCGCAAGGTAGTCAGGAACATGTATAACAGGAAGAAGAACAGGACTGGGGTGTCAGTCACCCCGTGGGAACCATGCAGTGGAACCCTCTTTCAAATACGCAACCTAAATCCTAGGTCCACCCAAAATACAGACGCTGTCTCCTCCATCAATCTCCCCAATCCCAGTGTAAGTTGTTTAATGTCATGTTATTAGTTTATCAAGATTATTTAATTTGCATGTTACTTAAATCACTGGGACAACTCGGTGGTAGTCACGGCAACAATATCAACATGTGTAATCAGGATACCGATATAACAGGAATATATAATATCAGTGAACAGGATACCAGTATAACAGGAATATGTAACAAGCGTAACATGCGGGTGCTGTTACCGTGTAACAATATTTTCCCAGTAATTAATGGAAATATGGACAAGATAGTTCTCAGGTAGATACCAAATATAATCAGTTAAGTTTCTCATGTAAATCAAGATATTCAAGATGAGTATATAATAATCTGGCAAAGTATATAATCAACTCATATCCTCAAAGTCATTGATATATCTATCTTCTAAGTCATCAATAAATCAGATCGATCAATAGTCGTCATAAAACTCCGAACATGTAATATAGTCACCAATATTAATGAAATCATTCATCATAATAACTCTATCTCCATAACTGAATTGATCAATAACTAAACATGAAGCACATAGTATATCCTCGAGATCAATAAGTCAACAGATACTGAAATCATAACGAAGTAAGGGAATCATCCTCAAACAACATATGGTATAGAATATCTACTTTAGATGGTTAACATCAACAAAATATAATCTAAATAAATCTCAAATACTCACAACTATAAATCCAGCTACGTCAATCTCATCTTAATGAAAATCAAGCTTCGTTATAAAGAACATAAATCGTAGATCAACTCTAACTCAAGATTAATCCAAACACAGTCCAACTTTCCTCACAACTAAATTCGAATCCAGAAGAATAAATAACTAAATAAGAATTAGTAAGAATACTAGTATCCCAATGACAAAACATCGAGTCTAGAAATGTCTAACAACAATCACATCTGATCCATTATCTGTGGTATCTCTAAATTATCTCATATCAATGGAGACGTCATATATACTTGTCCGCAATATCCAAAAGAGTTCTAGTCGGGATGATTACCAAATAACTTGTCCGACAATTACTTAACATAAAAATATGAATCTCTAACCTCAACATCAATATATTAATATTATAAAATTTCTCACAACTATGCCAATTACAAGAACAAATCTGGGCTAAGGTATACTACAACTAATCATGATCAACAATGGCAGACGACTACGCATGAAATGCGCTAATACAAACTCATATCAACTAAGTAAATAAAGTGCACAATCATAGATATCTCATGAAGAGATACAAGTAATCAAACTGGTAAAATATAACAGAAAGTCGCATGAAATGATAAGTGTAACATATAAATACATACCAAACAACGGTAAATAAGGAAATACACAAGAATGAACACTCACATGAAATGACGTGGTTTTGGAACCGAATCACCGTCTGGTCTTCACTGCACGAACCGGTACTGATCTATGGAGCATCCCATGGATCAGTCTTTGAATCACCTATGTATCAAATCCACAACGAGTACGAATCTGAATCGGGTCCGGGTCTCCTGCAACGGGTGTAGATCTCACAGAATGGGTCCGAAACACTGTAGCACGCAACCAACACATACATATAAACATAAATATACACTTAATACACTCTCGAACACACCGACACATACGTGTACACCTACACACGTACATACGTATATACGAGTATACACATACATACACAGTTCCACGCATGCATATGTACATAAATATAAATACATACACTCTCATACACGTATATAAGCTTATATACATACATACATCTATACATACTTATATATACATACATACATACACTCATGAATTAAAGACACATACACATGCACATCCATGCATAATTACATGCATACACATGCATGCATACCACAACCACTCATGCACACACCAACACACATCTTAATTAAACTTTCCAATTATTACAATATTACCCTTACACATATATATAACACTAACCTCGGGGCAACTTGCGGCACACCGACGGAGGCTCTGGCGGAGGCGTCGGGGGCCGCGGAGGATGTCCTTGGATAGAGCATCTCGCCATGAAGGATGTGGGTGCGTTCGTGCTCGCCGACGTTGATTAACGGCGTCCCATGGAGAGACAGAAATTGGCTCAGACTTGGGATGTTTCAAGGCCAAAATGTTAGAAACTTGGCTTGTTGTTGCCGTGAGCTAGACTTGTAAAGCACATCTACAAGGTTCATATCCACAACCAAATTATTACCAAGCAACTGAGATCATCACATTGTGATGAATATTGCTGGGTGTGCTGTTGTCGAAGGGGAGGAGAAGCTCGGCTGTGGTTGATGGTGGTTGACACGGCCAGTGGAGAGGCAAGGCTATGAGTGGAGGTGGGGGCTCGGTCAGGCCATGGGGCTCCGGGGTGCTCAAGGGCTGGAGGAGGAGGAGCCAATGAAATGGTTGCTCACGACCTTGATGGCGGAGGCCGAGGAGGTCTCCGGCATTGCGACGGAGGAGGATCTTGCCGCACAGGAGCTTGCCAGAGAGAGAACGGTTGTAGTGGGTTGCCGCCTGGGATCTTGGTGAAGATGGGCCGTTCGTGCTCGAGTGAGGGTGCACGCCAAGGGGAAGCAGCGGCTGATCTGGGGGAGATTAGGATTTTTATAATTAGGGATAGGGTAAACTAGGAGATGATTATATATAGGAGTGATTGGGTTATTGGGTTTCGGGTCTAATGGGTAACGGATATGGAGTAAGTATAGATCATGGGCTAATGGGTTTGGATAATGGATTTATATAATGGGTATAAAATAAAAGGGTAATGGGCTAACGGGTACTGGCTATAGGGTTTGATATTGGGTATGGGTTTGGACTTGGGTATTATGATAAGGGGTATAGAAGAAAAGATGAATAAATACCAAAATAGTACTAATAATTTAAAATAACTAAATATAAGTAATAAGAGTCTACAAGTCATTAATAATGATAATAAATCAAGTTAATTAATAATAATAAGATAATTTTTTTTTAAAATAATAATATGGTATTATAGGATAGGGGATATTACAATAACTGCCTGATGTGGTGGATGAAAGGACAACAGAGATGATAATTGCGGGTGTATTGGCGGAGATAACTGTTTGGTGTAATATGTGATTTGTATGCTCAGAGGAGTAGGGCAGTGTCCCCTTCTCCTAGGAGAAGAATGATTATATATACCTGCTGTGGGTACTGGCGTGGAATCAGAATTGACAGACCACTGTAACTACATGATTTACACGTGCTAGATTTGTTATAACGATTATGATCATTGGTGCTGGCTGGTTAAGATTGTGTATCGGGAAATCTGCGATTGTTCATAATTGACCTCCCTGATTGGGGTATTAGACGTCATGAACGTGAGAGAAGGAAGAGTTTCATAAGTATCGACGGAGATCATGGACATTCTATTTGTAGGATCTTCAGGTTTAGAGATGAGACCTTTGGGACGGAAAAGACCTTGGAGTGGTAAAGGCCTTAAAGGTGTAGAGGTCTCGGAATGGTAGAATGCAGATCCGGACCGAGGATGTCTTCAGGACGGAGGGAGGCTCTGGGAAGAATAGGAGTGGTGAAATTTCTTAATATTTAGGACACGTGCCATCATCTTGATGAGAGTTAAATTTTGACAACTACCGATATCCCATGCTTCCTCACATGTTTGAGTCTGTGAAAAAGAAGTTGGGGAAGCGAAGATACTCGGATGGATTATGAATGCCTTAAAATTCATCACGAAGCTTGTGACAGAAGAGTGCGACTAATCTTTTTGGATTACTGCAAATCTCTTCTCGCCCATCTATAAATAGGGGGAGATCTGGGGGGGTAGTCGTCTTCTTTGTCTTCTTCAAAAACACATGGTTTGAAACCCTAATTTCTTCTTTCCTTGTTGCCCCTAACATTTATCCTCCTTTTTTTATCAGATGGAGGAAGAAAAAGGAGAGGGAGGAGGATGAGGAAATGATAACCAGCCCCTCTCTTCTAGAGACTCTGAAAGGTGCATCACATTAATTGCCATGAAGGGGTTGTAATGGCGCATCAGTTGCTGTGACAGGGTTCCGCCTTCGAGGATGACATGTAAGATTCTTACTTCGACTGGATCGGGCGATCTGATTTTCATTGCTTGATCTTGGGCGAGCAAGCTTCGACCTTGAGGTCATCAATCTCTTTTCTGATGGTGTGTACGAGGGAGGAGGAGAGGAAGCTCATTGGCTGGGTGTACCAGTGAATTGCTTCTCACCTTGGAGGTCGGAGCTCTTCCTTAGAACACGTCGAAGGGGATGTGATATCATCACCTTTTTGTGTGTCTTGTAGGCTTCTATCTCTGGAGAGCTAATGTCGTGCTCTTGTAGGGTTTTATAGGAGTCCTTATTTTGCTGCCTTGGAGAGACGTGAAGGTGGAGACACATGACTGCTTGTTCAGGAGCCATAGCGCGAATGAAGATGGATGACTACTCCAGGGAGGCACTCCTTTGTTCTTCAACATCGGGGCTTGTTATTGGCGGCAGGACTGGAGCGTATGGACATGATATGTTGTATTTCTTTTTCAAAGATTATAAACACAGAGGAGTAGTGGAATTTATTATATTACTCTTTTTAGATGTAATCAAATAAATGTAATGCAATGGTATTTGGAATGGTAATATTTTGGATTAAAATGAATTCTAGAATGAAAATATTTAATGCTTTGATCTTGGCTGGCTTGTTTTTATCATTGACCTTTGGAATTGGTATGACCATGCCTCTTCGGAGTGCTGGTCTCTACCTCCGTATGCCGTTTGGATGTGGAGCAAATTAGAGAGTTTGCGATGTTGTTTCCAAGTGGAGGAGATCCCATCAGTGGTACCTCCAAACTTTAGGCCTCAAAGTGAAAAAAATCCCAGTGATGGAGTTAGATTCGCAATCGTCTTCAAGCGGAAAAATTCCCATCAGTAGAGCGACGAACTTTAGTTGGACTCCAAGTAGAAAAAATCCCAGTAGCGGTTTGACTGTCCATAGGCTAATCGAGAGAGAGCCCGAAGGCTGGCACTTGCGTTACCGTCTTCAAGTGGAGGAAATCCCATCAGCGGGACATACAAGCTTTTGGCTTTCAAGTAGGAAAAATTCCAGCAGCGAAATGAGGATTCTGAGTGGGAAAAATCAAAATTGAAGAGTTTTAACTGCCCATAGGCTAATCGAGAGAGAGCCCGTAGGTTGGCACTTGCGTTGCCATATTCGAGTGGGAAAAATCCCATCAACAGATGTACAAGCTTATAGCTTCCGAGAGAGAAAATCCCAGCAGCGGAATGAGGACTTCGAGTAGGGAAATTCTCTGCAGCGGAAGGTTTCGACTGCTCTACGCTAATCGAGAAGGAGCTCGCAGGCTGGTGCTTGTGTTGCCATCTCTGAGTGGGAGAAAAGCCATCAGCGGAACATACAAGCTTATGGTTTCCAAGTGGGAGAAATTCCAGCAGCGAAAGGAGGAACTCCGAGTTGGGAAAATTACAGCAGCAAAGTTGGGTTCGCAGTCATCTCCAAGTGGCAAAAATTCCATCAGCGGAGTGGCGAACTTGGTGGGACTACAACAGTTAGGTGCAAAAATATAATTTTATTTAATAATTGAAGTAAAACACATGGAATAAAATCAAAATACAACAGCATCGTGGATGTACTACCTTATTTTATGGGAGTATGAGATCACTAAGGGTCTGTTTGGTTGTCGTAACTGGCCGTAATTCGTAGTTGTAATTGGTAAAGTCTTTTACAATTGTAAATGAGTTACATGTATGTAAATTTTACGGTGTTTGGTTGGTAATATAAAATTGTAAAGTGAGAAAGTATATTGTACTTTACGGTGTTTGGTTGTCGTAATGTATAAGTCGTAAGTGAAAAAGTTGACCACAAAATTAACTATTTGGTGATTTTAAAAGTTTTAGTACTGCAAATAAATATTAAAAAGGTTAAATATTAAATTTTTAATATTAATATAAAAAAATATTACAAATTTGTATGACCACAAAATTAACTGTAACTAGGCTGTAAGTGAGTGGTAACTGGGTTGCAAGTGAGTGTTAGTTGAGTTACGTAAGTCTTTTACGAATTACGGTCCAAACAAACGCCGTAGTTGTAACTGGGTAGTAAGTCATTTACGAATTACGGATTTTTACGCGAAACAAACGGCCCCTAAATCACTTTGTATTAGGTGATCATATGTTGCGGTTGGGCAGGTGGCAGAGCGTTCAGCTATCGTGGTCTAGAGACTGCTTCCGGAGTAAGAATGTATTCTTTGAGAAAGCCCTGGAGGATAAGCTCTTTCAGGTATTTTCAGAAGCTCCAGTAATGGACGGTCTTATACCCCTTATTGTCGTGTTAGGAACAATACTCTTCTGCTCCGGGAGATGTAAGATCATATTGGATTAGTCTCGGGCGCCTGGCCCAAGATTGGTCTTTGATGGCATTAAAGATCTCATTAATGGGGAGCCTGAGCGTAGTAAAGTGCTCTGTCGGCTTGAAAGCTCAAAGCTGATTTGATGAAAGAAACAGGAGTTCCTGTCTCCTGTAGGCAGTTTGCCCTTGATTCGGGTCCTTGAATTCGGTAGTAGATTCATACTGCAGCTCTGACTTTCTTTGTCGTCGCTGCATTTGGCAGAGTGGTTGGCGGAGCTTTTCATTACTTCCCCCAACTTGATGTAGAAATGAGCTCGAGACAGAACCCCACTCATCTGAGTGACATCGTTCTTCAGTAGATATTTGTAAAGGGGGTGAGAAACTTATAGCCAGCTGATGATGCGAGTGCAGAGACATCCTCACTTCACTTGGATACTTTGGCCAGTTAGCTCTGGAAATAGCCGATATAGGACTTGAGGTTGTCGTCTTGCCTTATTTTGACGGTGAGAAGGCGATGATTATTCTTCTTGGCCTATCGGTGAGAGGCGTACTGAGTGAGGAACGCTCTGATTACCTCCTCGAAGTTATGGAGAGAATAAGGTGATAGATAGAAGAACCAACCTGAGGCCATGCCTTTCAAGCTGGACAAAATAGTTAGACACAAGACTGAAAGTACACCTAGAGGGGGGTGAATAGGTGTATAGCTAATCTAATGACAAATAATATAGAATTTGAAAACTAATTGCAACACACTTGGTGTAACCAAAGAGTGTAGCCGAATTCCCGGTGAAGGGCTCTGGACTAACTCCTCTTGATTCCTTTGAATAAGAGTTGAGGTGCTATATGAAGCTCTCTTGGTTTAACAATAGTATGGCACACAAACAAACTCAAGCATATATGATATGAATAATATGATGCAATGCACAATATAAAAGAGAGAGAGAGTAAGAGATAGTGGATCAAACGCAGACAACAAGAAATGTTTTGAGGTTCGAGCCACTGCTCTATGTCCCCGCCTTCACACAGAAGGATTTCTACTATATCGTCTGAAAGTACACCTAGAGGGGGTGAATAAGTGTATGGCTAATCTGATGACAAATGATGCGGAATTAAAAACTAAATGTAACAAATTAGTGTAACCAAAGAGTGTAGCCGAATTCCCAGTGAAGGGCTCTGGACTATCTCCTCTAAATTTCTCTAAATAAGAATTGAGGTGCTATGGAAAACTCTTTTGATTCAACACAAGTGAGGAACACAAACAAACTAAGCATACATGAATGATATGACAATATGAATGATGCAAGGCACAATATAAGAGAGAGAGAGTTTAGAGATAGTGGATCAAACACAAACACAAGGATATGTTTCGAGGTTCGAGCACCCAGCTCTACGTCCCCGTCTTTACACAGAAGGAGTTTCACTAAATCATCTACACAGGACTTCTCACACAGGGAACCTCCACTGAGGATTTGGCCAAATACAACTTGGGAGTACACAACTCTCTCAATAAATGCAACCTCTTACTAGAGGCTAGGCACAAAGCCAACACAAGAACAACCTCTCACTAGTGGGATACCAACAAACTCAATCACCTCTACACTTAGAGAGATGACAGTTAGCCAAACAAATATCAACCTCACACTTGAGGGATAAGGTACAAAGCCACAACTCCACAATCACCTCTTCACTAAGAGGAATACCAAGACAACCTCCACTATCACCTCTCATTATAGGGATATCAACACAATCACTTCTCACAAGAGGGATATCATAAAGTATGGAAGGATTACAACTCTTGGTGGTATTAACAACCACAGACTAATTTTTCTCACTAAAATAAGATCCTATAGATAGGATAGATTTGTTGGTCCAGAGGCCTTCCACTCTAGTTTTGATGATGATTAACTCATGTAGTTATGTTTACTAATAATCTTGTGATGTTTAGTTTCAGATATTAGTAATGATTAGCTTCAACAAAGGAGTTTTGGAGCTTCTTACATTGTGATTCAAGAGCCCGAGCGACAAAGTCATATCTAGCTGTCGTTGGAGTCAAGCTCGGTGGATCACGGTTTGGATCGAGTCAGCTTGAAGACAAAGTTCGTCAAGAAGACTTCAGTACATAGTTTAGATTTTGTTTTAGATCCATTTGTAAAGACTAGATAGTGTGATATGCTCAAGTTCACAACACACATACTTGTTTAAGTTTTCATATTTATTGGTTTTCGATTTTTGGTTTAACCGATCTTGGTTTTCATGATAGATAGATTCAAAACAAGTTTACATGGTTTAATGTATATTAGATTTGTTCTATATACATGCATGCTTCAACTATTTAAACAAACTTATTTTGATGTCTATTCATGTGTTTGGAGTTTTGTGTTTTAACAAAACATATTTTCAGATTTAATATCAAAAACATTGATATGTCTTTTCATGTATATTAGAGTATATCCATATACAACATGCTTAAAGTTATTTCAATATCATGTTTTTGTATTTGGATGAGTTTTGGACAAAACGAATTTTAATTTCAAAAATTCAAGTTTTAGAAAATACAGTTTTTTTCTTTCGGCAAAATTTGTAATTCACAAAAATGGTTCAAAAAGTTTAAAATTTGTGTTGAAATTTTTCACACAAGTTTGTATATCAATGTATTATGCTGAACTTATTTTTGTCGATTTTAGAGTTTTTATGGGATTTATTTGAGAATTAAAAACCCTGTTTTTTAGTTCCTTTATTGTTTCTACCAGGTCCTGGCGGTCGACCGTGCCGGTCCGGACATGCACGAGACGTGCACAAAGGCCATTAGGTTTGGCCGGTCGACCGGGCGGTCGACCGACTGAAGTCCTCTTACGCTCGGATATGGGCGGTCGACCGGTGGTTGGTAACGGTCAAATTTTGACCGTTGGCCGGTTGACCGGCCGGTCGACCGGATGGTCAAATCTGACCATAATTGCAGCCAACGGCTAGTTTTTTAACATTTTGGGCTATTTTTGCTAAGACTTCCTAGAGTAAAAATTTTCTCATTCTCTAGTGTTTTTACAAGTTTTAAAAAGAGTTTTAGAGATTCAAAGATTTCATCTTCATTATTTTAAAAGTGTTTTGTTATTTCAAAGAAAATAGTCTTTTGGGAATTGTTTTTTATCTAATAATTCTATATCTTTTTGGAGAGTTTCCCAAGTGATTTTCTTTGTTAAAAACACTTTGTTTTTCACACGTGAGCTTATCATTCTATCCTCTCTGTAGGATCTTTGTTTTTGTGAAAAAGATTTGATTTGTGGTCTTTTGATCATTAAGTTGTAAACCCTACTACTTTGTGGTATCCCTCTTGAGTAGAGGTTGATTTTGGAGTGGTGGCTTTGTGCCCTATCCCTCTAGTGAGAGGTTGATTGGTGGTATTGGCTTTGTGCCTATCCCTCATTTGTGAGGTTGATTTGTTGTGGCTTTGTGCCTTGCCTCTAAGTGTAGAGGTTGTTTTGGTTGAGAGAGAAGTTGTGTACTCCATATTGTAATTGCCCCAAATCCTCGGTAGAGGTTCCCTATGTGGGAGTCCTTTGTGGACTAGTTAGTGGATTGGAAATCCTTCTGGGTGAAGGCGGGGACGTAGAGCTGGGTGCTCGAACCTCGAAACAAATCTTGTTGTTTGCGCTTGATCCATTGACTCTAACTCTCTCTCTTTTATAATGTGTCTTGTATCATTTATATTGTCATATATTCATATTATATGCTTGGCTTGTTTGTGTGTGTCTCACTTGTGCTTAACCATGAGAGCTTCATATAGCGCCTCAACTCTTATTCATAGGAATTAAGAGGAGTTAGTTCAGCGCTCTTCACCGGGAATTCGGCTACACTCGTTGGTTGCATTAAGTGTAGTTGCAATTAAGTTTTAATTTCCACATTTAGTTCATTAGATTAGCCGTACACCTATTCAACCCCCTCTAAGTGTACCTTCAATTGGTATCAGAGCCTACGCTCCTGATATTTGGTTTAACCACCTAGGAGTGTGATCTTGGCTTGCTAATCTATCATTTGCATTTGCTTTTGCACACATATAGTTTGCACTCATGGATAGCCCTTCCATGTTTGATTTCTCTAGACTAGACATTTGGAAGGTTCTTATGAGTTGTCATTTAAAAGCCCTAAGCTTGCATGTTTACCTTTCCATTACTAAGGAATCCTACCCTAAAGATAGCAAACATATAGAGGCCAATGTAATAGCCCTAAAGGCACTTAGAGCATCTCTTCATAAAGAATATTTACATGTGTTTTCTCACTATGATTCAGCTTTTGCAGTATGGCGCATTTTGACTTCTCCCGAGCTACCAAAGATTATCGATAAGATGAGGAGAACTAGGAGAGACGAGTACGACGAACGTTGCTTCATGGTCCAAGGGAATGACTCTCTTGAGGTACAATCGAAAACTCAACTAGATGCTAGCACTAGTTCCTATTGCAATGAGTGTTTAAAGGCACAAGCCATGAATGATGAACTTGCTAAAAATTGTGAAAATTTGATTTCAAAATATAAACTTATGAAAAAGGAAAGTCTTGGTTTAAAAGAAAAAATAAAAATTTATCTTCTAGACTTGAGATTGTTTTGCAAAAAAGGGATGAGATTTCAAGTAAAAGTGACTCGCTTAAATCCCAACTTGATCTTACACTTAATGAAAACAAAATTTTGAAAAGTAAAAATGTTTGTGAATATATTTTGAAAAAAATGAGGATTTAACTTCAAAATTTGATTTAGTATTTAAAGAAAATAATTCTTTGAAAAATAAAATAAATTTGATTTCACAAGAATTGAAAGATTGTGAATCTTTGAAACTTGATTTTGATTCACATGTTTGCCATGCTAGCATAGGGTCACCATTTAGCTCACATATTGCATGCTCTACTTTATCTTCAAGTATTAAAAATGATATAAATGTTTTGAAGAAAAGTGTTGATTTTTTGGGCTCCACTTTGAGCCATTGTGTCATGAACCATACACGGTTGGAATCCATGTTTCGCAAGAAACAATTTCCATTTATGCATGCACACAAACCACGGCATACACATGCTCCTTACGTTCATGTACACAACACTATGTATGCTCATGTGTACACTTGTACACATTGTGGACGTAAGGGCCACCTTATTAAATTTTATTATGATCGTATAAATGATTCTAATTTAGCAAATAAATTTGTTTGGGTTAGGAAAGGAAGTAACCCCCATGGACCCAAAAGAGAGTGGGTACCAAAGACCACCCCTATTATTTTTGATGTAGGTGTGGGCTCTCGCATGACGTGAGAGCAATGGTGCCTTTGATCATATGGATGTTTATGAGTTTTGTTTTTGACTTCTATGCTTCATGTTTTGATTACATGATTGGTTGTTAGTTTTCATTAAAACTAGGATATATACTTGTACAACTAGTGAGCCACAAATAGACAATGATATGTTTGTGCTTGAACGCTCATTTGTACCCATTAGATGTACTAGTATAGCCTAGTTTTGATGATTCATGCATTTGACTTGTATTCCCCATTTTACATATTTTTCGTGTTTATGTTTAACTTCATGTATATGTCCATTTTGTCTAAGCTACTAGATATATATATACATCTTTGAGCCACTTGCCTTCATGCATATACTTTTGTGGACTCCATTTATGTTTGGATATGTATGTATACTTTAGTTTAAACATGACATGCATATACCTTGAAGATTAAATCGTTTTGATGATTTTCATGTTTTGATAAGGAATTTCTTATTGAGCTTGATTGCCCAGTTTCATGATAATGAACTTTACATAACACTTGTACACTCACCTTATTTAGTGTTTTACTCATGTATTGTTTTCATAAGACTAGATATGCTTTATCGACCATTGAGTGTTTAGTGATCATGTGATTTATATGTTTTTCATGAAATATATTTTTGCTTTATTCTTTGCTTGAAGGATTTCGTACTAGTTTACAAATTTTTCTTATAACTAGTTCGTATTCTTTATTTTGGAAGAATTTTCAATTATGATAAACTATTTTCAAACCTATTTTTGAAAACCCTTTCCTTTTAAGGGCGGTTGGTTGGGCGACCATGCCTTGTATGCTTATTATTGAAAATCTTTTTAAACTTGTGCATGAAATGGGTTGTAGGTAATATGAGTTATACACTTGATCATATTATATTTTCAATTGGTATCATTGGATTGTTTCAATTGGTATCAATATTGACACTTTTTTTGCATACTCATATATATGTTTATATATATGTATGCTTACACTTCAAATAATATCAATTTCGATTGGTATCTAATTTTTCTATACATATATATGTCTTATTTGTACTTACTATATCTATATATCTTTGAGCACAAATTTGGGTATGCTAAGCTTGATTTTTTTTATGACTATCTTATCTTAATTGATTATGTTTCAATTGGTGTCTTAATACAAGCTTATGCATCGTTTTATTTGGTATTTCATAAAGGGGGAGAAAATTCGTATTTTATCTTTCAATTGGTATTTTGTTTGCCTTTGATTTTCACTCCCATACTTTATGATGAAAATAATTAAAAAATGAATATTGATTTTAATTTGGTATCATATGTTCAAAATGAAAAATACTTTCAATTGGTATCAAGATGTTTATTTGTTTGCCTTCAATTTGGTATCACAAATGATTTTATTTCATATGGTATCTATATCTTGTGATATCTTAATTTAAGAAAAAATTCAAAATTTGTAATGTTTATTTACAATTGATATCTTAAAATTTGATTTACTAAGATATCTCAAAATTTTGTTTTAATAAGAAAATTAAAAATGTTTTGATTTATATTGCCTACATGCAAGGGGAGCTTAACATCTCTTTGATTGGTCGCTAATGTTGCATATTTAATATCATATGTCCATACTTATTATAGAATAAAAGCCTGCATTGTCCTAATTAATTGTTTGATTTATTTGCAGGCCCAATCTTTAAGGAGATGAAGAGAAATGAGCCCAAAGACCACAAAAATTCTGAATTAAATCAGAATTAATTCGCACTAAGTAAATCAGGGAAAAATCAAGAGGTGGAAAACCCGTTGAGAAGAATCCTCTCAGAATCGATCGGTTAAAGCCAAGAATCCAAGGCCATTTCGTCAGAATCTGGGACTCAAACTGCAAAACCAACTCCAGATAAAGTCAGAAGGCCAAACCAGCGCGACCCACCAACAGGGTGTGGACACCTGGCCACACCCTTGCCGCGGAAACGCGGCAAAAGCCGCGTTTCTGCGGCATTGTTGGGGAGTTAGGGGGAGCGTTTGCTCCCCCGATCTCCCCGGGATCCTCCTTACTGGGTTTATGCCTATAAAAGGCCAGTATCTGCGCTGAAAAGTGGACGCCAATGAAGAGTTAGGATTTAGACTAGTTTTTCATTTCTTAGTTTAGATTTTTATTTTTTCTTGTTCATGTAATTGTAATTTTCATTTATGTAAATAAGAGGAGATCAGACTTTCATCGAAGAACAAGAATGGAGCTTGAGCTGGAGTGACACCGGTGTAAGACTTATTTCTTTTCTTTGTGTACTTCTTTTTAGTCTTCTTCTTCTTCTTCTTTTCTATTTTACTTTTCTTTTTGGTACAATTGTCTTCCAAGTGAGTCTAAAAGCATCGAAAGAGCCTTGCCGTTGCGAGTGCCACTGATAGCTCATGACGATGGAATGGAGTCTCTCTGTATCATTTCATTCTTGAAGTAGTCTTGATGATGTAATGTAGAAGAGACCAATACTCAAATCTTATGGGCTATGCGCTGAATGCCTCCACTTCAAGGTAAAATCGTCGCTGAAGACTCAAGGTAAGCTTTTGGTGAAAAGAAGATAAGCAATTGTTTTTAGTTCTTTTCTTTTACTTCTGTAAATTAAATCACCACTTCTTCCAACTCTTTCTTTTTGACTCATTTGTACATAGTCGCTTTCGCCGTTTTCTGATTTTTTCCACCTTCTTCATCTCTCATTTTTTCTAACTTTAACATAACTCTTTTTCTCTTTTCTTTTTAAGAAACAAAGAAGAACTTTCATTTTATCTTCATTAAGATTTCAATAAAGAACGTAAACGCTTCCATCGCAAAACCCTCCATGTGGATCACGACCCGCATAGCCACTTGCTATAGCGGTCAGAATTGAGCACTTGCACATCCTAATCTTAAGTTCTAAAATTCCATATTTTTTGTGCAGGTTTAGCTTCAATCACTCTTCTACATATAGATCATGTTGAGTGTATCTTATATTGAGGAGCTTGACAACTCTTCTTTATGCGGTACACATGTGTAGGGGGAGCTTCACATCTCCTCTTATGCATTGCATATAGGGCTTGTCATCCTTTCTTCATGTAATACATGTATGTAGAGAAGTTAACTTAGCGTCTTCCTCTTCATAAATGTATATCGCATATATCTCTTTATTGATTGATTTGAGTTCACCTCTTTGTGAGGGAGCACATTGTTTTTGTGTTTACTTTAACTCCTTTGTTGATGTTTGACAAAAAGGGGGAGAAGTATTTCAGTATATATGCATGTTTTTGGAAAAGAGATTTATGTTTATACATATATGTTTTGTTTTGCAAATAGGAGAAAAAGAATTTGATATGTTTATGCATGTTTATCTCCTTGTATTTGCATACATGTTTATGAGCTTTCATTGCATATTTATTTATTTATTTATTGTGATGCATGAGTTAAGAGGGAGCTTCTTTGAAGCTTTACTTTAATCCATGCATATATAACTCCATGAGTTTTGTCATCATCAAAAAGGGGGAGATTGTTTGCCGAGAGGCCTTCCACTCTAGTTTTGATGATAATTAACTCATGTAGTTATGTTTACTAATAATCTTGTGATGTTTAGTTTCAATAACTTAATCAAGATATTAGTAGGTGATTAGCTTCAACAAAGGAGTTTTGGAGCTTCTCACATGGTGATTCAAGAGCCCGAACGACAAAGTTATGTCTAGCCTAGCACTCGTTAGAGTCAAGCTCGGTGGATCACGGTTTAGATCGAGTCGGCTTGAAGACGAAGTTCATCAAGTAGACTTCGGTATATAGTTTAGATTTTGTTTTAGATCCATTTGTAAAGACTAGATAGTGTGATATGCTCAAGTTCACAACACACACACACACACACACGCACACACACACTTGTTTAAGTTTTCATGTTTATTAGTTTTCAGTTTAACCGATCTTGGTTTTCATGAATAGATAGATTCAAAACAAGTTTATATGGTTTAATATATATTAGATTTGTTCTATATACATGCATGCTTCAACTATTTAAACAAACTTATTTTGATATGCCTATTCATGTGTTTGGAGTTTTGTGTTTTAATATTTTCGGATTTAATATCAAAAACATTGATATATCTTTTCATGTATATTGGAGTATATCCATATACAACATGCTTAAAGTTGTTTCAATATCATGTTTTTGTATTTGGATGAGTTTTGGACAAAATGAATTTTTAATTCAAAAATCCTAGTTTTAAAAAATACAGTTTTTGGTTTTCGGCAAAATTTGTAAGTCACAAAAATGGTTCAAAAAGTTTGAAATTTGTGTTGAAATTTTTCACACAAGTTTGTATATCAATGTATTATGTTGAACTTATTTTTGTGGATTTTTAGAGTTTTTATGGGAGTTATTTGAGAATTAAAAACCCTGTTTTTTAGTTCCTTTATTGTTTCTGTCAGGTCCTGGCGGTCGACCGTGCCGATCGACCGGACCAGGAGCCGGTCGACCGGAACGGTCGACCGGACGTGCACGAGACGTGCACAAAGGCCATTGGGTTTGGCCAGTCGACCGGGCGGTCGACCGACTGAAGTCCCCTTACTCTCGGGTAAGGGCGGTCGACCGGTGGTTGGCAACGATCAAATTTCGACTGTTGGCCGGTCGACCGGCCGGTCGACCGGATGGTCAAATCTGACCATAATTGCAGCCAATGGCTAGTTTTTTAAGGGGCTATAAAAACCCCATTTGTGGGCTGTTTTGGCTAAGACTTCTTAAAGCCAAAATTCTCCCCTTCTCTAGTGTTTTTATAAGTTTTAAAAAGAGTTTTAGAGATTCAAGATTTCATCTTCATTGTTTTAAAAGTGTTTTGTTATTTCAAAGAAAATAGTCTTTTGGGAATTGTTTTTGATCTAATAATTCTATATCTTTTTGGAGAGTTTCCCAAGTGATTTTCTTTGTTAAAAACACTTTGTTTTCCACACTTGAGCGTATCATTTTATCCTCTCTATAGGATATTTGTTTTTGTGAAAAAGATTTGGTTTGTGGTCTTTTGATCACTAAGTTGTAAACCCTACTACTTTGTGGTATCCCTCTTGGGTAGAGGTTGATTTTAGAGTGGTGGCTTTGTGCCCTATCCCTCTAGTGAGAGGTTGATTAGTGGTATTGGCTTTGTGCCTATCCCTCATTTGTGAGGTTGATTTGTTGTGGCTTTGTGCCTTGCCTCTAAGTGTAGAGGTTGTTTTGGTTAAGAGAGGAGTTGTGTACTCCATATTGTAATTGCCCCAAATCCTCGGTGGAGGTTCCCTATGTGGGAGTCCTGTGTGGACAAGTTAGTAGATTGGAAATCCTTCTGGGTGAAGGCGGGGACGTAGAGCTGGGTGCTCGAACCTCGAAACTAATCTTGTTGTTTGCGCTTGATCCATTGACTCTAACTCTCTCTCTTTTATATTGTGCTTTGCATCATTTATATTATCATACATTCATATTATATGCTTGGCTTGTTTGTGTGTGCCTCACTTGTGCTTAACCACGAGAGCTTCATATAGCGCCTCAACTCTTATTCAGAGGAATCAAGAGAAGTTAGTTCAGAGCCCTTCACCGGGAATTTGGCTACACTCGTTGGTTGCATTAAGTGTAGTTGCAATTAAGTTTTAATTTCTGCATTTAGTTCATTAGATTAGTCGTACACCTATTCACCCCCCCTTTAGGTGTACCTTCAAGATTGATAGGCTCAAGTGTAAGAAAATAAAGAGTTTGAAAATCAAAATCACAAAGAAAAACTCTTGGGAAAACTTCATGAATAGCTATAGAAATGAAGATCGAAAACCAATCCCAAAGGCTTCTCCTTTTCTTGATTTTTCCATCCCTTTAAAAAAAATAAAGATCAAATCTTTTGGCTCTAAAACTCTTTTAAAAACTTGTATTTAAACACTAGAAAGAATGAGAATTTTGCTCTTGGAAAACTTGTTTAAAAGCAGCTCAAGAATGGGTATATATAGCCCATAAAATTCTACCCGTTGGCAGTCTGACAAAGGGCAGTTTGACCGTCCGGTCGACTGGGCGGTCGACCGAAAACTAGAAACAGAGAGCAGAGCTCTCTGCCGGTCGACCGGCCGGTCAACTGGGACCATTTCCAGGAAGCAGAAGCTCTCTGGCGGTCGACCGACCCGGTCCCGGCTGTTGGCCCAAGGTTACAATCACCCATGTTTAGTGTGTTTTGATGATTACAAAACATATTAGTTATTTGTACTAATATTGTTTATTGGTTAAGTGTTTCAGGGATCTAACTCATCTAGAAGGTTTATTCCCTATTAGCAAAGGTTTTGGACTCAAGTCAACTCAAATTGGGCTCAAGAATCAAGCCTTGAAGATCATATGGTGAAAAGCCCTTCTTGAAGAACTTGAAGTCTTTAGAACCAATGTAAGAATTAGAATGTTAAAGTTTGAGTGTTGGATATTGGCTCTAGGATACACACACAGACACAATTTGGTTTTGTTAAAATGTGTGTTTTGTATTTAAGTTTTCATGTTTTAAATTAGGTTTCATGCCTTAAAAATATATTTACATGACTCTATTTTTTACAAAAATAAATACCATGTTTAGATCTTGTTTATATACCCCTACTAGCATATTACTTAAGTTTCCTTAAAGTCAAAAATTATTTTGCAAAATTTTTCAAGTCAAAAAAAATACAGTGTTTTCCTGTTTCAGGCTGACCGGCCGACCGGACCGGTCGACCGGCCACTGTGCCTGGGCGTGCACGTCTGTGCACGTCCTACGGTCGACCGGGCGGTCGACCGTCTGAGAGCAGGAGTGCTCTCGGGTTTTCTGGGTCGACCGTCCGGTCGACCGCTAGAGGAAGACTGAGAGCAGGTTTGTTCTCGGGTTTTCTTGGTCGACCGGCCGGTCGACCTTAGAAGACCCGAGCCAACGGCTCTTTGACCAGCTGAGCTGGCGGTCGACCGGCCCGGTCGACCGCCAAGCCTGCTGCTGCCCAACGGCTCTTTCCTCTTTTGTGCAATTCTGAAATCTGTTTTTTGATCTGTTTTTTGGCAGACTTTTACAGGGTTTTCCAGTTCTTTTTCAGAGCAAATAAGCTCTAAATAAATTGTTTTAAACCTATTTTTCTCCCTATAAATAGAGGAGAAGACTCTCTTGCAAAATACCAAGAAAAATCCTCTAGTTTTCAATGTTTTCAAAAGAGAAAAGAAAAGTGTTTAAGCTCTCTATTTCTAATTCTTTCTTGAGCTATTTTCAGTTGTGTTCCCTTGCAAAATCATCTCTACAACTGAGTTTTTCTCACTACACTTCATAGAGCCAAAAATCCCTTACTCATTCTATAGTGAAGTTGTAAAAAGAGTGAGAGTGTTGTAAAAGAGTTTGGTGATCTTGTTGTGATCACTCTAGTTCTTGTTCCTCTTCTTGTTCTTGTGGAGACACCTCTTCGGTAGAGGTTATTGTACTTGGTGGAGCTCGGTGCTCGGGTCTTCGGTAGGCCATTGTAATCGTCCTCGGTGGATAGTGGAAACCCTTCACGGAGGTGAAGGCGGGGAGTAGAGCGGTGGCTCGAACCTCGAAACAAACGTCTTGTGTTTGCGATTGCCTTGTGTCCATTCTTACTATAAATTTCTATTGCACTATATTGCTTTCTAATACTTGCTTGTGATCTTGTTTCTTACTTTGTGCTATTATTTCAAGCTTGTGATACTTGTGATATATTGTGTGCATCTCACTATTCATCCATCATACTTTGCCTTGATCGATCATATCTCATACAACAAGGTTGCATTGCGCACCTCTAACCCATTCAAGGGGAATTGGGAGGAAGGAGTTCAGAACCTCTCACGGGGTATTCGGCTCTTAGTCTTATTTTGAGAGATCGTTACATCATTCATCATACTTATTTAAAAAGATTGTTAGATTAGCAATAACACCTATTCACCCCCCCTCTAGGTGTTTTTCAAGCTTGTGATACTTGTGATATATTGTGTGCATCTCACTATTCATCCATCATACTTTGCCTTGATCGATCATATCTCATACAACAAGGTTGCATTGCGCACCTCTAACCCATTCAAGGGGAATTGGGAGGAAGGAGTTCAGAACCTCTCACGGGGTATTCGGCTCTTAGTATTGTTTTGAGAGATCGTTGCACCATTCATCATACTTAGTTTTAAAAAGTTTGTTAGATTAGCAATAACACCTATTCACCCCCCCTCTAGGTGTTTTTCAATTGGTATCAGAGCTTGGTTACTAGGCTCTTGGCTTAACAACCCTAGAAAGATCCTAATATTGCTAATCATTTCATTCATTCTCACTTAGTAAAAATGGCCGATGGAATTAAAACCCTCCTAAGTTTGATGGACTTAACTTTCCCATATGGAAGGTTAAGATGACCGTTTTCTTGCAATCTCTAGGTAGTCGAGTTGCAAAGGCCGTGACCAAACCCTTTAGTGCACCCCCTGGTGATGAATCCACTTGGTCCGAAATAGAGACCAAAGAATTTGATGCCAATGCTAGGGCTCACTATGCACTACTTCAAGCCCTTAATGATGATGACATAGCTAGAGTTATTCATTACAAGTCCGCATATGAAATTTGGACACATTTGCTAGTTACACATGAAGGGACCTCACAAGTGAAGAGGGCTAAGATTGACCTTCTTCGGTCCCAATATGAGAATTTTTGCATGCAAGAAAATGAAACCATAGATGATATGGTTACAAGATTTACAAAGATTACTAATGGACTTTCTTCTCTAGGTGATGCTATTGATAACGATCAAAGAGTAAGAAAGATCATCCGGGCTCTTCCTCCTTCATGGGAAGTAAAAGCAACAACCTTGAAGGAACTCAATGACAAGGAGGAGATGGAGCTAATTGGTCTCATTGGGAACCTCAAAACCCATGAGATGGAGAGGAAAGTGAGGGAGGACATGGCTCCTTCCAAAAAGAAGACAATAGCCTTCAAAAGTCAATCCACACACTCCGACGAAGACGATGAAGAAGAAGATGACGAAGAGCTCTCACTTCTTGTGAAGAACGTCCGGAGGATGTACAACAAGGCTAAATTTCAAGGAAGGAAGAGATGGCAAGAAGGCAAAGAAGAAAGAAAGATCATTTGTTTTAATTGCCAAAGACCGGGACACATAGTGGCGGAGTGTCCGGATAAAGTGAAGCCCTCCACCTCAAAGAAGCCTCACAAGAAGAAGGCAATGAAAGCTACATGGGATTCCGAGAGCGAATCCGAGGAGGAGATTGATACCGCCAACATGTGCTTCATGGCCAATGAAAGCACAAGCAAGGTAACCCCTTCCACTTCTCCTAATGATGAACTTTCCATGGATGAATTAGGAGAAGCTTTTGTAGAATTATCACATAACTATGATTTTCTTAAGAAAAAGTATTTAAAAATGAAAAAGGAAAATGAATCTCTTAATCTTCAAGTCTTTACTATTTCTAAAGAAAAGGATGAATTACTTTCCACTCTTGTTTCCACTCAAAAAGATTTTGACAAGTATAAGATTTCTTGTAAAGGCAAATCTCCACAAATTGATTCTAATGAGATTACCATGCTTAAAGAAAGAATAGACTCATGGGAATTGTTTTAAAAAATTGTGAGTTTGATAAGAAGAAGATAGAGGCTATGTTTCCTAAGAAACAAGCCTCTAAGAAAAATGTTCACCATGCTCATGCTCATGTTCATACCACACAACCTTTACATCGTGGCAAACCCCCAAAGCATGCTCACACTTCACACACACATCATGCATTCATGTATGGAAGAGTGTTCTCATGTTCACATTGTGGGCGGAAAGGACACCTAGCCAATTTTTGCTATGATAGATTAAGTGCATCTTATCATAATGTTTGGGTTCGCAACACTAACTTTCAAGGACCCAAGAAAATTTGGGTACCAAAGTCAACAATTTTGTTAATGATATGGTACCTTCCAAAGCCCAAAGACGTAGAGGATTGTGGTATCTTGATAGTGGTTGCTCAAGGCACATGACTTGGGACATCAACAACTTTGCAACCCTATCAAGATACCATGAAGGTGGCACCGTCACCTTCGGAGATGATGCCAAGGGTAAAATCATCGGTATTGGTAATGTAAAACTCGGCACATCCCCTTTAATTGAAAATGTAGTTTTAGTTGATGGACTCAAGCATAACCTCTTGAGTGTTAGTCAACTTTGTGATAAAGGTTTTGATGTTGTTTTTGATCATATAGCTTGTAAAGTAATTGATAGAAATTCTAATACTTGTGTGTTTTCCGGTTTTCGTGAAAGTAATGTTTATATGATAGATATGTCTAATATGTCTTGTAATATTACTTGTTTAAAAGCCCTCGATGACGACTCTTGGTTGTGGCATAGAAGATTAGGCCACATTTCATTTGACCACATATCTAGGTTAAACACAAAGGAAATGGTGAAAGGTATTCCTTGTTTGAGTTTTGAAAAGGACCGAGTTTGTGACGCATGTCAATTTGGGAAACAAACTAAGTCTTCTTTCAAGTCAATTAAGGATATCATGACATCACGTCCTTTGGAGTTAATCCATATGGATCTATTTGGCCCTACACAAACCAAAAGTCTAAGTGGGAATAGATTTGCATTTGTTTTGGTTGATGATTTTTCACGGTTTACTTGGGTTTTCTTTCTTGAACACAAAAATCAAGCATTTTCATATTTCCAAACTTTTAAGAAAAGAGTTGAAAAAGAAAAAGAGTCTTCAATTTTAAGAATAAGAAGTGATAGAGGAGGTGAATTCATTAACCTACCCTTTACCACTTTTTGTGAAGAACATGGAATTAAGCATGAACTTTCTTGTCCTAGAACTCCACAACAAAATGGAGTAGTTGAACGAAAAAATCGAACTTTACAAGAGATGGCTAGGACAATGCTAAGTGATTAGTACACAAATGTGCATATTTTACCATATCATTCCCATGCATTTTTGCAAATAAAAATATGATTTTTACTCATCTTCTCTATATTTTTGCAGGTCCACACTCGAATGGAGAAAAGGCCCAAAATCTCTTTAATTAGCAATAATTAAAGAGATTAATTCAAAAAGCCCAAAAGAGCCCAAATTTGAATCTAGAATTAAGAGAGATCCGCGCAACAACTCAAGATTCTAGAAGGCCACGTGGATAACAACCTCGTAACAAACTCGTACCAGAAAGTTGTTGGCCAACGGCCACAAAACTGCCGCGCCTTGCCGCAATTCCACCGCAAATCTGGGGCCGTTGGGCGCCAGATTTTGCCAGCTGTCTCGTCTTCTGGATCCTTCTCCTGAGGCCTATAAATACTTCACTTGGACCTGCGAGCAAAGACAGAATGGAGAAGAGAGGAGAAATTAGTAGATGCTTGTAATTTTTGTAGGTTTTTCTCTAGGTTTTAGTTCTTTAGACCCTCTTCTTCTTCCCTAGAAATCTTTGCAAGAGAGAGATTGTAAGAGAGAGAGAGCTTGTGTAATCAAGGGGTGACAACTTGAGGAGCAAGGATTCATCCATTCTCTTCACTCTACTTGAAGCAATTTCTAGTACTACTTGCTTTCTTTAATTCATGCTTTTATTTCCTTGCAATTTTACTTCATGCTTTGCTTTTCTTTTGTAATGGCTAGTGACTAATTTCCTTCTACATGACTAGCTAACACTAATCTTGCTTAATTACTAACTCATGGGTGATTGCTATAATTAATCTTGTAAGTTGTATGGTCTTCTCTTCTCCGATGGGTTTTCTTTCATTTCTTGGCAAGATCTTGTTGTAATTCTCCATATGATTCATGTGTGCCTCATTTAGAGTCTTGTCTAGAACAAGTGCCTTGATGGAACATGGAGATGGATCACCAAACATATGCTAATAGATGTACAACTTCTTCACTTTCAATTGATGTATGTTGTATCTTCTTCCTTAGCCTCCCTTGTGTGTCGCTCTTTTGATTCCATTATTGAAAGTCTACTTGTAGGCCAATGACATCTATGAAGGCTACAAGACAAGTCCAAGAATGATCCCCCGTCATCCAAGTGGGAAAGTAATTAGACCAACACGCAAGACATACATATGCCGATGAATCAACATGAGGCAAGCATCACCATCACGGAGATTAGTAAGTTAGCAAGTTAGTCATGTTAGCTAGTCATGGTTTTCTCATCTTAAATCTTTCCCAAGTTTTCTTTTCTTTTAGTTGTAATTCCAAAGCCAATCTTGTTTTGATTTCTTTTCACTTTCCATCATGAACATATCCATCAATTCTTTTACTTCTTTTTCATTTGATTCTTTATTCTTTTAAACAAAGAAGAATTTTCGTTTTACTTTCTTCACTAAGGACCGTAACGCTTCCATCGCTAGCTCTCCCTGAGAATCGACTCGGTATAGCTCTATGCTATAACGGAGATAGGAAAGGGTACATTGAACATATAAATACATTTGTGGAGTGATACAAGCACTTGAGGTTGTTTCTAAACCTTATCTCTCTTTCCATTGAATATATTTGTGTGCAAATTATACTCCATAATACGACACCTTTCCCGTCTTAATCACTAAGTGAATATGGTCTACCACATTATTTGTGGGCCGAGGCCGTAATTACATCATGCTATATATCAAATCGTGTTTTCTTGTGTAAAAATACTTCAAAGACTTCTTTTGAAATGTACTTTTCTAGAAAACCAAATGTTTCATATTTCAAAGTTTTTGGATGCAAATGTTTTGTTTTAAATACAAAAGATAATTTAGGAAAATTTGATGCTAAAGCTTATGAGGCAATTTTTGTTGGGTATTCTAATACAAGTAAGGCTTATAGAATCTTCAATAAATCATCTTTGACTATTGAGGAATCTATACATGTTAAGTTTGAAGAATCTAACTTGTTTGTTAAGAATATTGTAGAAATAGATGCTTTGGATGAAGGCTTGGAGAAAGTGACCTTGGAGGATACTACTACTATGGGAGACAAGCCAAAGGATGATGAAGGAAGTGAAGCTAAAGTAGAAGAGGCTCAAGGAAATAAAAATCAAACAAATGAAGTGGAGCCTACTCAACAACTTCCAAAGGGTTGGAGATACAATCCTCATCATCCCAAGGACCTCGTCATAGGTGAAGTATCAAAAGGGGTAACCACTCGCTCTAAACTTCATGATTATTGTGGACATTATGCATTTATTTCTCATGTTGAACCCAAGAACGTCCTCGAAGCCGAGGCCGATTCATATTGGTTGCTAGCCATGCAAGAGGAGCTCAATCAATTTGAGCGCAACTAAGTTTGGCACCTTATTCCTAGGCCCCACGATAGACCAACAATTGGTACTAAGTGGATCTTTAAGAACAAGTTGGATGAATCGGGTAACGTTGTTAGGAATAAAGTTAGGTTAGTTGCCCAAGGTTACACTCAAATCGAAGGAATCGATTTTGAAGAAACCTTTGCACCCGTAGCACGGCTTGAAGCCATACGGATGACACTAGCATTTGCCTCTTATAAAGATTTTAAATTGTTTCAAATGGATGTTAAAAGTGCTTTTCTAAATGGTTTTATTGAAGAGGAGGTGTATGTTGAACAACCCCCCGGGTTTGTTGATCCTACACATCCGGATTTTGTATTTAAATTAGATAAAGCTCTTTATGGTTTAAAACAATCCCCTAGGGCTTGGTATGAAAGACTTTCTTCATTTTTGATTTCAAATGGTTTTAAGAAAGGTAAAATTGATACAACTTTGTTTACAAAACATGTAGAAAAAGATATTCTTATTGTGCAAATTTATGTTGATGACATTATTTTTGGTTCTACTAATGAATCTCTTTGCCAAGCTTTTGAATCATGCATGAAGGATGAATTTGAAATGTCTACGATGGGGGAGCTCAACTATTTCCTTGGACTCCAAATCAAGCAAAGGACGGATGGGATCTTCATCAATCAAGCCAAGTACACAAAGGAACTCATCAAAAGGTTCGGGCTTGAAGGATCTAAAGTAAGCAAAACTCCCATGGCAACAACTACCAAGCTTGATAAGGATGAACAAGGTAAAAGTGTAGACATTAAAGTTTATCGTAGCATGATAGGTAGTTTATTGTATTTGACGGCTAGTAGGCCGGATATCATGTTTTCCATTTGTCTTTGTGCTCGTTTTCAATCATGTCCTAAGGAGTCTCATTTAGTAGCGGTAAAACGCATAATTAAATACCTTAAGGGCACTATTGAAATGGGTTTGTGGTATCCGAAAACCGGACTATTTGATATGAAGAGTTTTTCGGATGCTGACTATGCGGGTTGTAGGGTAGATAGGAAGAGCACAAATGGAACATGTCAATTCCTAGGTAATTGTCTTGTATCTTGGTCTTCCAAAAAGCAAAATTTGGTAGCCCTTTCAACCGCCGAGGCGGAGTATGTTGCGGCCGGAGCTTGTTGTGCACAAGTTCTTTGGATGAAACATACTCTCCTTGACTATGATTTACACTTTGATCATGTTAAAATATTTTGTGATAATACTAGTACTATTCACATGACAAAGAATGCAAATCAACATAGTAAAACCAAACACATTGACATTAGGTATCACTTTCTTAGAGATCATTATGAGAAAGGTGATATTGATATTGATTATGTTTCTACCGATTTTCAACTTGCCGATATTTTTACTAAACCTCTAGATTATGCTAGATTTTCATTTATTTGTGGTGAGTTGAATGTTTGCATTATGGATTCTTAAAGAAAAATTTCTTCTATTTTGTTTAACCCTTTTTGATGTATGACAAAAAGGGGGAGAAAAAGTATGAGGTTGTTTGTTTGTTGTTTGATGCATTTGAGTTTTTGATAAAACTATGTGTTTTGCATTTGAGTTTTTGACAAAATTATGTTCTTTCAATGCCTTATGTATTTAGCTCTTCATTGACATTTTTGATACATAGCATTATTTGAGGGGGAGCTTTCCAAGCTCTTCTTCCATTTTTGTTTAAATAACCTATATGTTTTGTCATCATCAAAAAGGGGGAGATTGTTGGCCCAAGGTTACAATCACCCATGTTTAGTGTGTTTTGATGATTACAAAACATATTAGTTATTTGTACTAATATTGTTTATTGGTTAAGTGTGTTTCAGGGATCTAACTCATCTAGAAGGTTTATTCCCTATTAGCAAAGGTTTTGGACTCAAGTCAACTCAAATTGGGCTCAAGAATCAAGCCTTGAAGATCATATGGTGAAACGCCCTTCTTGAAGAACTTGAAGTCTTTAGAACCAATGTAAGAATTAGAATGTTAAAGTTTGAGTGTTGGATATTGGCTCTAGGATACACACACACAATTTGGTTTTGTTAAAATGTGTGTTTTGTATTTAAGTTTTCATGTTTTAAATTAGGTTTCATGCCTTAAAAATATATTTACATGACTCTATTTTTTACAAAATAAATACCATGTTTAGATCTTGTTTATATACCCCATACTAGCATATTACTTAAGTTTCCTTAAAGTCAAAAATTATTTTGCAAAATTTTTCAAGTCAAAAAAAATACAGTGTTTTCCTGTTTCAGGCTGACCGGCCGACCGGACCGGTCGACCGGCCACTGTGCCTGGGCGTGCACGTCTGTGCACGTCCTACGGTCGACCGGGCGGTCGACCGTCTGAGAGCATGAGTGCTCTCGGGTTTTCTGGGTCGACCGTACGGTCGACCGCTAGAGGAAGACTGAGAGTAGGTTTGTTCTCGGGTTTTCTGGGTCGACCGGCCGGTCGACCGTTAGAAGACCCGAGCCAACGGCTCTTTGACCAGCTGAGCTGGCGGTCGACCGGCCCGGTCGACCGCCAAGCCTGCTGCTGCCCAACGGCTCTTTCCTCTTTTGTGCAATTCTGAAATCTGTTTTTTGATCTGTTTTTTGGCAGACTTTTACAGGGTTTTCCAGTTCGTTTTCAGAGCAAATAAGCTCTAAATAAATTGTTTTAAACCTATTTTTCTCCCTATAAATAGAGGAGAAGACTCTCTTGCAAAATACCAAGAAAAATCCTCTAGTTTTCAAAGTTTTCAAAAGAGAAAAGAAAAGTGTTTAAGCTCTCCATTTCCAATTCTTTCTTGAGCTATTTTTCAGTTGTGTTCCCTTGCAAAATCATCTCTACAACTGAGTTTTTCTCACTACACTTCATAGAGCCAAAAATCCCTTACTCATTCTATAGTGAAGTTGTAAAAAGAGTGAGAGTGTTGTAAAAGAGTTTGGTGATCATGTTGTGATCATTCTAGTTCTTGTTCCTCTTCTTGTTCTTGTGGAGACACCTCTTCGGTAGAGGTTATTGTACTTGGTGGAGCTCGGTGCTCGGGTCTTCGGTAGGCCATTGTAATCGTCCTCGGTGGATAGTGGAAACCCTTCACGGAGGTGAAGGCGGGGAGTAGAGCGGTGGCTCGAACCTCGAAACAAACATCTTGTGTTTGCGATTGCCTTGTGTCCATTCTTACTTTAAATTTCTATTGCACTATATTGCTTTCTATTACTTGCTTGTGATCTTGTTTCTTACTTTGTGCTATTATTTCAAGCTTGTGATACTTGTGATATATTGTGTGCATCTCACTATTCATCCATCATACTTTGCCTTGATCGATCATATCTCATACAACAAGGTTGCATTGCGCACCTCTAACCCATTCAAGGGGAATTGGGAGGAAGGAGTTCAGAACCTCTCACGGGGTATTCGGCTCTTAGTCTTGTTTTGAGAGATCGTTGCATCATTCATCATACTTAGTTTTAAAAAGTTTGTTAGATTAGCAATAACACCTATTCACCCCCTCTAGGTGTTTTTCACCGGCCTCCTAGCCTGGGCTGCGTGCACATGTGCACGTCGGTCCACCGACTTCTGCCTCGGTCGACCGGTCCGGTCGACCGCAGACAGCCTGGTCCAAACAATATAGGGATTGAAAACTTGTCTTTTTATCTTTAATTAAATCCCATAAAATCACATAAATTTCACAAAAATCAGTTCTTATTAGATCTTTGAAATACAAATATGTGTGAGTAAAATTCAACACATATTCTAAACAATTTGAACCATTTTTGTGTTCTTGAAAATTTGCCTTAAACTAAAAACCGTTTTTTCCAAAAACCAAACTTTGAAATAGAAATCCGATTTTTCCAAAACACATGTAAATATAAAAACATGATATTAAAATAACTTTGAAGCATATTGTATATGGATAGAATTCATTATACATGAAAGATATTATAACTATGTTTTTGATATTAAATCTAAAAAAATGTTTTGTTTAAATACAAAACTCTAAACTCATGAAATAGACTATCAAAATAAGTTTAATTAAATAGATGAAGCATAAATGTATATAGATCAAATCTAATATACATTAAGCCATGTAAACTTGTTTTGATTTTATCTATCCATGAAAACCATATGAAAAACTAAAACCGGTTAAACCGAAAAACCAAACACGAGACTTTAAAATAAGTGTGTGTATATGAACTTAAGCATATCAACACTATCTAATCTTTACAATGATTTAAACAAAATTAAACAAACCGGGGTCTTCTTGTAGAACTCCGTCTCTAAGTCGACTCGATCCAAACACGATCCAATGAGCTTGACTCCAACCAAGTGCTAGATGTGAACTTAACGCTTGAGCTCTTAAATCAACATGTGAAAGCTCCAAAACACCTTTGTTGAAGCTAATCACCTACTAATATCTTGATCAAATATCTGAAACTAAATATCACAAGATTATTAGTAAACTATAACTACATGAGTTAATCATCATCAAAACTAGAGTGAAGGGCCTCTGGGCCAACAATCTCCCCCTTTTGTTGATGACAAAACTCAGGGAGTTATATATGTATGGATTAAAGTTAAGCTTCATAGAAGCTCCCCCTTAACTCATGCATAGCAATAAACAATAAAGATATGCCGTGAATGATCAACATAAATATGCATAAACATGATATTTGATACTAACAAAAGATGCTCTTGATACCAATGGTAAAATGTAACAAATTAAACAAACATGCATATATAGAAAATCTAAATTTCTCTCCCCCTTTTTTTTAATTCATCAACAAAGGGGTATAAGCACTAAAGACATAAATAATAATTTTCTCTCTTTTTTTACATAAAACAAAACATGAAAGGTGTATATGCTATATACATTCATGAAGAGGAGAGACGTAAAGTTAACCCCCTGCATATATACATTACATGAAAAAGAGATGACTAGACCCTAACAAATAACGCATAATATACAATGTATAAAAGGAAATGTGAAGCTCCTCCTACACATGTGTAAGACATAGAGAAGAGCGGTCAAACTCCTCAATATGAGATACACTCAACATGAATTTATATATAGAGAAGATATTAAGCTCCCCTTACATATAAGCAATATATATTAAAACTTTTGATACCAAATTATGATACCAATTGAAAATAAACAAAATTTTTTAAGATATCAAAAGATACCAATTGAAAATATCTTGTAAACTTTAGATACCAATAGAAAATGAAATATTGTATGTTTTGATACCAATAGAAATATGTATTTAGAATCTTGATATTAATTGTAAACATTTTGTAGTGTTGATACCAAATGAGAATATTTTATAATTTTGATATCAATTGAAAGTGAAAGCCAAATATTTTTATGTAAATATAGCTCATTTCAATATAGATACCAATTTAAAATGAAATATGATACCAATTGAAAAATAAACCAACTATTTGGTTAAACAATTCATTTTGTAATAAAGATACCAAATTTTAAAATGAAGCCAATTTAAGATTTTTGATACCAATATTGAAAATGTTAGCATATTCCAAATTAAAATATTTTTCATTAAGAGCATAGGAAACCAATTGAAAAATAATAAAATAATATCATTTTTCATCATAAAGAGTGAGAGTAAGATACCAATTGAAAATACAATCGATTGAAAACTAAAACATGTAGTTTTCTCCCCCTTTATGAAACACCAGTGAAAATGACGCATAAGCTTGTATAAAATACCAATTTGAAAACAAATAATCAATAAGGAGTAAATAAAATTTAGCATAAACATAATTTGTGCTTTAAGATGTAAAGATATAGTAAACACAATCAAATTATATACGTATGAAAAAGTAAATACCAATAGAAATTGATACTTTTTGAAGTTTTGAAGCATACATATATAGAAAACCAAAGATGAGTATACAAACATGAAAATATCAATTGGGATACCAATTGAAATATGAAGTATACATATATAAAAAACACATATGAGTATACAAATATATGAAATATCAATTTTGATACAATAGAAATACAATAAGGGTCAACTGTGTACCACCCTTATCATGCACAAATTTAAAAGATATCCAAGAAGGCTCACAAGGCATGGTCGCCAATCCAACCACCCTTCGATGAAAGGAGTTTTCAAAAATATGTTTGAAAATAATATTAGTATAATTAAAAACTCTTCCAAAATGAAGAAATACGCACTAGTTTTATGATAAATTTGAAAACTAGTACAAAATCCTTCGAGTAAGGAATAAAACAAGAATATTTTTCATGAAAATATGAAAATCACATAATCAACACTCAAGGTCTATATAGCACATATGATACTCATAAAAATAAAGTCATGAGAAAATATCAAATAATGTGAGTGAAAGAATCATATAATCACAAAATCATGGTAATAGACAATGAAGGCTCAATGTGAAATTCCCTTATAAAAATCATCAAAACTAAATCGACTTCAAGGTATATGTATGTTTAGTCTAAACTAGAAGTATATATACATATCCAAACACAATTGAGTCCATAAAAGAATATTGCATGAAAGGCAAATGACTCAAAGTTATACATGTATACCCAATATTTTTGACAAAATTAACATAACATGAAGTTAAACACATGTACAAAATAGGGAATACATGTCAAAATGCATGAATCATTAAAACTAGACTATACTAGTACATCTAATGAGTACAAATGAGCAATCAAAAACAAAAATATAATAATCTATTTGTGGATCACTAGTTGTACAAGTATATACTCAAGTTTTAATGAAAGGTTACATTTAAACATGAAGATAAAATGAAACATAAACCAAGATGATCATTAAGTAAATGCACATGTCTTAGATTTATGATATACACAATAGTTAAACTAAAGTGAGAACATAAAAAAAATATAGATCCATATAAACATGGGTGTATCTCAAATACTAATCATGTATATCACTAGCCTAATTATCATGGCATTTAACATAGTAATCAAAACATGCTAAAAATCAACAACATGAAGGCATGTAAACATAATAGGAAACAGAGATCGTTACCAAAACCATGAAGGCAAATCTCAGGTCTCCAAACCTAGGTGGTCCTCCCACCAAACTCCCCTTGAAAGTGATGCATCCAAAATAGTCACCGTTTAGCTCGGAACGCATCTACCTCAAGGCACCAATGCATCTCACGTCATGTGAGAGCCAACAACTACATTAAATAAAATATGAGTGGCTTTTGGTACCCATACTCTTTTGGATCCATGGGGGTTAGCTCCTTTCCAACCCCAAACAAACTTATTTGTAAAATTTAAATTATGTATCCTACCATAACAAAATTTTGCAAAGTGGCCCTTACGTCCTCAACGTATACATGTGTACACATGAGCATATTTTGTGTTATGTGTATGAACATGGGAAGCATGTGTATGCCGTGGTTTGTGTGCATGCATAGGAGGAACATGTTTCTTTCGAAACATAGATTCCAAACGTGTGTGATTCATGGCACATTGGCTCAAAGTGGAGCCCAAACAATCAACACTTTTCTTCAAAACACAAATATCATTTTTAATACTTGAAGATTAAGTGGAGCATATAATAGGTAAGCTAGATGATGAAGCTACACTAGTATGACAAACATGAGTATCTAAATCATTTTTCAAAGAAATATTGTCATTAGACATCAAATCCAATTTCTTTGAAATAGAAATAATTTTATTTTTCAAGGAATCATTTTCTTATAAAACAAAATCAAGTTTTGAAGTTAAAATCTCATTTTTCTTCAAAATATTATTATAATCATTTTTACTTTTTAAGATCTTGTTTTCATTTAGAGCAAGTTCAAGTTGGGATTTTAAGGAGTCACATTCATTTGAAATCTCAACCTTCTCTTGCAAAGCCAAATCAAGTTTTGAAACCAAATCCTTATTTTATTTATTAAGTTCAAAACTTTTCTTTTTCAAATCTTTATATTTTCCTAATAATTTTTCACAAACAATAGAGAGTTCTTCATTTAATGCATTGACATCAATATGATCACGCCAGAAGACTAGCACAATCATCTAGTTGAGTTTCTGAATTTACCTCAAGGAGTTATTCCCTTAGACCATGTAGCAATGTTGTTTGGATTCTCCTCCACTAGATTCCATCTCCACATGATTCGGCTTTTGGAGTGCGAGAGAGGTCAACGTGTTCCACGCTGCGAAGGCGGAATCACAATGAGAAACCATACATAAATATTCTTTACTTCGAGTGCTTCTAAGTGCCATTAGGGCTTATGCATTGGCCTCTATATGCTTACTATTACCAAGATAGGATTTCTTGGTAGCAGCAAGGAAAACATGCAAACCTAGGATTTTGAGGTACATCGACATCCTAGCTTTCCAAACAACAATGTTGGAAGTGTCATACATGGGAGGGGTCATGAAGTCTACGAGTGTGTGTAAACAAATAAGTGTGCAAATATAAATACTAGATTAGCAACCAAGATCTCACTCCTAGGTGGTTAAACCTAAAATCAGGAGCGTAGGCTCTAATACACATTAAAAGTACACCTAGAAGGGAGTGAATAGGTGTATGGCTAATCTAAAGATAAATGATGCAGAATTAAAAACTAAATGCAATAGCTTAGTGTAACCAAAGAGTGCAGCTGAATTCCCGGTGAAGAGCTCAGGACTATCTCCTCTAATTCCTCTAAATAAGAGTTGAGGTGCTATGTAAAGCTCTCTTGGTTCAACACAAGTAAGGCACACAAACAAACCAAGCATATAGGAATGATATGACAATATGAATGATGTAAGGCACAATATAAGAGAGAGTTTAGAGATAGTGGATCAAACGCAAACACAAGGATATGTTTCGAGGTTCAAGCACCCAGCTCTACGTCCCCGCCTACATACAGAAGGATTTCAACTAAATCGTCCACACAGGACTTTTCACACAGGGAACCTCTACTGAGAATTTTGGCAAATACAACTTGAGAGCACATAACTCCTCTCTTAATAAATGCAACCTCTTAGTAGAGGCTAGGCACAAAGCCAACACAAGATTAACCTCTCAGTAGAGGGATACCAACAAACTCAATCACCTCACACTTAGAGGGATGGCACTTAGCCAAACAAATATTAACCTCACACTTGAGGGATAAGGCACAAAGCCCCAACTCCACAATCACCTCTTCACTAAGAGGGATACCAAGACAACCTCCACTATCACCTCTCACTAGAGGGATATCAACACAATCACCTCTCACTAGAGGGATATCACAAAGTATGGAAGGATTACAACTCTTGGTGGCATCAACGACTACAAACTAATTTTTCTCACTAAAACAAGATCCTATAGATAGGATAGATTGATAGGCTCAAATGTGAGAAAATAAAGAGTTTGGAAAACAAAATCACAAAGAAAAACTCTTGGGAAAACTTCAAGAATAGCTATAGAAATGAAGATCAAAAACCAATGCCTAAGACTTTTCCTTTTCTTGATTTTTCCAACCGTTTTAAAAAAAATAAAGATCAAATCTTTTGGCTCTAAAACTCTTTTAAAAATTTGTATTTAAACACTAGAAAGAATGAGAATTTTGCTCTTGGAAAACTTGTTTAAAACAGCTCAAGAATGGGGTATAGATAGCCCCATAAAATTCTACCCGTTGGCAATCTGGCAAAGGGTAGTTTTGCCCTTCCGGTTGACCGGACAGTCGACCGGCCAACGGTCATATTTATGACCATTGAGCTACCGATCGACCATCTGGTCGACCGAAAATTGGAAACAGAGTGCAGAACTCTCTGCCGGTCGATCGCCGGGTCGATCGGGGCCATTTCCAGAGAGCAGAAGCTCTCTGGCGGTCGACCGGCCTCCTAACCTCGGCTGTGTGCACATCTGTGCACATCGGTCGACTGACTTCTGTCTCGGTCGACCGGTCCGGTCGACCGGCGGACAGCTTGGTCCAAACAATATAGGGATTGAAAACTTGTCTTTTTTATCTTCAATTAAATCCCGTAAAATAACATAAATTCCATAAAAATCAGTTCTTATTAGATCTTTGAAATACAAACATGTGTGAGTAAAATTCAACACATATTCTAAACAATTTGAACCATTTTTGTGTTCTTAAAAATTTACCTTAAACCAAAAAAAGTATTTTCTAAAAACTAAACATTGAAATGGAAATCCGATTTTTTCAAAACACATGTAAATTCAAAAACATGATATTGAAACAACTTTGAAGCATATTGTATATAAATAGAATTGAATATACATGAAAGATATTATATCATGTTTTTGATATTAAATCTAAAAATAAGTTTTGTTTAAATACAAAACTCCAAACTCATGAAATAGACTATCAAAATAAGTTTGTCTAAATAGATGAAGTATAAATGTATATAGATCAAATCTAATATACATTAAACCATGTAAACTTGTTTTGATTCTATCTATCCATGAAAACTATATGAAAAACCAAAACCGGTTAAACAAAAAAACCAAACATGAGACTTTAAAACAAGTGTGTGTATGTGAACATGAGCATATCAACACTATCTAATCTTTACAATAATCTAAATAAAATTAAACAAACCGAGGTCTTCTTGTAGAACTCCGTCTCTAAGTCGACTCGATCCAAACACGATCCAACGAGCTTGACTTCAACCGAGTGCTAGATGTGAACTTGACGCTTGAGCTCTTGAGTCAACATGTGAAAGCTTCAAAACACCTTTTTTGAAGCTAATCACCTACTAATATCTTGATCAAATATCTGAAACTAAATATCACAAGATTATTAGTAAACATAACTACATGAGTTAATCATCATCAAAACTAGAGTGAAGGGCCTCTGGGCCAACATCATCCACACAGGACTTCCCACACAGAGAACCTCCACTGAGGATTTGGGTAATATAAACCGGTAGTACACAACTCCTCTCTCCAACAAAACAACCTCTACACAAGAGGAAAGGTACAACACAAATCACCTCTACACTTAGAGGGATGGGAACTTACCCAACAACAACAACCACCACTCACTAGAGGGTCTAGGCACTTAGTCAAACTCCAACCTCAATCACCTCTACACTCAGAGGGATACCAACACAACCTCCACAATCACCTCTACACAAGAGGGATAACAACAAATGAAGAAGGTTACAATTCTTGGTGGTCTCACTAAACCACAAACCAATTCTTTCTCACAAAACAAAATCCTATAGATAGGATAGATATGATAGCATAAGTGTGAGAGAATAAAAAGTTTTGAAATTAAAATCACAAAGAAAAACTCTTGGGAAAAACTCTAGATTGAAATATAAATGAAGATCAAAACAACTCCCAAAGACTTAACCTTTTCTTAATTTTTTTGAAAACAAATAAAGATCAAATATTTTAGCACAAAAACTCTTCCTAAAAACTTGCTGAAAGATAGAAAATTTTGCTCTTAAAATTGTTGTGAGAAACCAACTCAAATGTGGGGTATTTATAGCCCCAAACAAATTCTGCCCATTGACAGCAGCAAAGGTCAGAAATGACCTTCCAGTTGACCGCCCGGTCGACCAGCCAACGGTCATTTTTATGACCGTTGTGCCACCAGTTGACCACCCGGTTGACCGGGCCTAGAAACAGAGAGCAACGGCTCTCTGGCCGGTCGATCGCCCGATCGACCGAAACTGGATACAAAGAGCAGAGCTCTCTGCTGGTCGACCGGGGCAATTTTCAGAGAGTAGAGCTCTCTGGACGGTCGACCACCCTGTCGACCGCCCCACCAGTCCAAGCTGGCATGCATGCTTGTGCACGTCGGTCGACCGGATCGGTCGACCGAATTCTGCAGCGGTCGACCGTCCGGTCGACCGGCAGAAGGCCAGGTCCAGTTATTAGGGATTAAAAAGTTGGTTTTTTATTATCAAATAAATCCCATAAAATCACATAAATTTCACAAAAATAAGTTCTTATAAAATCTTTGAAATACAAATATGTGTGACAAAAATTCAAGACATATTATAAACAATTTGAACTATTTTTGTGATATTGAAATTTGGCTTAAATACAAAATCGGTATTTTTTTAAAAACCAAACTTTGAAATAGAAATCCGATTTTTCCAAAACACATGTAAATGCAAAAACATGATATTGAAACAAATTTGAAGTATATTGTATATGGATAGAATCCAATATACAATAAAGATTTATATCTATGTTTTTGACATAAAATTCAATATCGGTTAAATTGAAAAACCAAAACAAAATAAACTTTAAGCTTAAAACTTGTGTGTGCATGTGAACTTGAGCATATCAATACTATCTAATCTTTACACAAGATCTAAACAAACTAAACTAAAATAAACCAACGTCTTCTTGTAGAACTCCTTCTCCAAGTAGACTCGATCCAAACGTGAACCACCGAGCTTGATTCCAACCAGTACTAGATGCGATCTTGACGCTCGAGCTCTTGAATCAACATGTGAAAGTTCCAAAACACCTTTGTGGAAGCTAATCACCTACTAATATCTTGATCAAATATCAGAAACTAAATATCACAAGATTATTAGTAAACTATAACTACATGAGTTAATCATCATCAAAACTAGAATGACGGGCCTCTGGGCCAACAATCTCCCTCTTTTTGATGAAGACAAAACTCATGGAGTTATATATGCATGGATTAAAGTTAAGCTTCATAGAAGCTCCCCCTTAACTCATGCATAGCAATAAACATAAAGATATGCAGTGAATACTCAACATAAATATGCATAAATAAGCATATAACAAGGAAATGAAATAAACATGATCTTTGATACCAATGAAATAAACATGCTCTTGATACAAATTTTAAAAAAATGCTCTTAAAAAAATGCTCTTGACAAAAAATGTTCTTGATACCAACAAAAGATGCTCTTGATATCAATTGTAAAAGATACAAAAGATGCTCTTGATACCAATTGTAAAAGATAACAAATTAAATAAACTAAATAAACTTGCATATGTAAAATAACAAATTAAGTAAACTAAATAAACTTGCATATATAAAACTCTAAAATATCTCTCTCCCTTTCTGTCAATTCATCAACAAAGGGTATAAACAATAAAGGGCATAAATAATATTTTTCTCCCTTTTTGCATAAATCAAACAATAAAGGTATATATGCTATATACATTCATGACGAGGAGAGACATCAAGTTAACTCTCCCTTGCATACATGCATTTATATGAAAAGAGATGACTAAACTCTAACCATATAAAGCATAATATACAATGTATAAAAGGAGATGTGAAGCTTCATATAAAGTTTTGATACCAATAGAGTGAAACATTGTGTGTTTTTGATACCAATAGAAATATATAAATATATTGTAAATCTTGATACCAATTGTAAAAATTAGTACGAATTGAAAATATTTTACACCTTTGATACCAATTGTAAAACTATATATATTGTAAGTACTGATGCCAAATGAAAGTCAAAACCAAATTTTTAGGTAAACACAATTTATTTCAATAAAGATACCAATATAAAATGAAGTATGATACCAATTGAAAAAATATAAACTAATCCTTTTGGTTAAACACTAAAATTATTTTGCAATAAAGATACCAAATATAGAATAATATCAATTTAAGATTCTTGATACCAATATTGAAAATGAAACATATACCAATAGAAAAAAATTTTCATTAGGAGCGAAGAAAATCAATTGCAACGTAAGATATCAATTGATAAATATCATTTTTTAACATAAAGAGTGGGAGTAAGATACCAATTTTAAGCAAAATCAATTGAAAGGTAAGACATGAATTTTTCTCCCCCTTTATGAAATACCAATGAAAATGATGCATAAGCTTGTATAAGATACCAATTGAAAAATAATTATCATTAAGGACTAAATCAAGTTTAGCATAACTAAATTTGTGCTCTAAGATATAAAGATATAGTAAGCACAATCAAATCATATATATATGTATGAAAAATTAAATACCAATATAAATTGATACTACTTGAAGTTTGAAGCATATATATACAGAAACAAATATGAGTATACAAAATAAATATCAATTGTGATACCAATTGAAAATACAATGAGAATCAAGTGTATAACTCATAATTACCTTCCTTTCATGCACATGTTAAAATGATTTTCATTATGAGCATACAAGGCATGGTCGCTCATCCAACCACCCTTTGATGGAAGGGGTTTTCAAAAATACGTTTGAAAATAATTTTAGCATAATTGAAAACTCTTCCAAAATGAAGAAATACGCAACTAGTTTTATGATAAACTTGAAAACTAGTACGAAATCCTTCAAGTAAAGAATAAAACATGAATATATTCCATGAAAAACATATAAGTCACACGATCATTGACATTCAGAGTCTATATAGCATATATAAAACTCATGAAAACAAAAATCATGAGTAAACAAAAGTAATGTGAGTGTAAGAATCATGTAATCACAAAATCATAGGAATAGGAAATTTAGCTCAATATGAAATTCCTATATAAACATAAGAAACATGAAATCTATTTTTAAAAAAAATAATACAAACTTCAAAGCATATGTATGTTATATCTAAACTAGAAGTATACATACATATCCAAACACGAATGAGTCCATAATAGAAATTTGCATGAAAAGCAAATGACTCAAGGTTATACATGTATACCCAATAGTTTTAGATAAAATTTTCATATGCATGAAGGAAAACAAATTATCATAAAAAATGTCCAAAATAGGGAATACAAGTTGAAATGTACTAATCATCAAACTTGTCTATACTAGTACATCTAATGGGTACAAATGAGCAATTAAAAATAAACATATAATAATCTATTTGTGGCTCATTAGTTGTACAAGTATTGACACGAGTTTTAATGAAAACTACATCTAAACATGTAATCAAAGTATAAAGCATAAAACAGGATATGAACCAATATGATCATTAAGTAAATGCATATGTCTTAGAGTTATGATATACAACATAGCTAAACTAAGATGAGAACACAAAAAATATAGATCCATATAAACATGGGTGTATCTCAAATACTAATCATGTATATCATAAGTCTAATTATCATGGCATTTAACATAGTAATCAAAACATGCTAAAAATCATCAACATAAAAGCATGTAAACTAAATGAGAGTTAGAGATCATTATGAAAACCATGAGCGCAAATCTTTAAGCTCCAAACCATGGTGGTCCTCCCACCAAACTACCCTTGAAAGTGATACATCCAAAATAGTCACCGTTTAGCTCAGAACGCATTCACCTCAAGGCACCAACATCTCTCACGTCATGTGAGAGCCCACACCTATATCAAATAAAATAAGAGTGACCTTTGGTACCCATACTCTTTTGGGTCCATGGGGGTTAGTACATTTTCTAACCCAAACAAATTTATTTATAAAATTTACATTATGTATTCTATCATAACAAAACTTTGCAAGGTGGCCCTTACGTCTACAATATGTATAAGTGTACACATGAGCATACTTTGAACCATGTGTGTGAGCATGATGAGCATGTGTATGCTGTGTATAATGTGCATGCATGTGAGGAGCATGTTTCTTGTGAAACATGGATTCCAACCGTGTGTGGTTCATGGCACATTGGTTCAAAGTAGAGCTCAAACAATCAACACTCTTCTTTAACATGGATATATTATTTTTAATAATGGAAGAAGAAGTGGAGCATGCAATGGGTATGCTAAATGATGATGCTACACTAACATGGCAAATATGATTATCATTTTTCAAAGAAGTATTTTCATTAGAAATCAAATCTAATTCCTTTGAAATAGAAATAATTTTATTTTTTTAAATAATCATTTTCTTTTAAAACAAAAACAAGTTTTTAAGATGGAACTTCATTTTTCTTCAAAACTTTATCATAATCATTTTTACTTTTTAAGATTTTGTTTTCATTTAGGGTAAAATCAAGTTGGGATTTCAATGAGTCCCTTTCATTTGAAATCTTATCCCTCTCTTGCAAAGCAATATCAAGTTTAGAAGACAAATTTTTATTTTCTTCTTTTAATGTAAAGCTTTTCTTTTTTAAGAGTTGGTATTTTTCTAAAAGATTTTCACATACAATATATAGTTCTTCCTTTAAAGCATCGGCATCAACATAATCATCGCCGGAAGAACTCACACTATCATCTAGTTGAGTTTCTGAATGTACCTCAAGGGAGTCATTCCCTTGGACCATGTAGCAATGTTGTTCGGATTCTTCTCCACTAGATTCTATCTCCACATGATTAGTCGGTTGTAGCGCGGGAGACGTCAAAGTGTTCTACACTGCAAAAGCGGAATCACAATGAGAAACCATAGACAAATATTCTTTGTTAAGTGTGTGTCTAAGTGCCTCTAGGGCTTGTGCATTGGCCTCTATATGCTTGCTATTACCAAGATAGGAATTCTTGGTAGCGGTAAGGAAAACATGCAAACCTAGGGTTTTGAGGTACATGGACATCCTAGCTTTCCAAACAACAATATTAGAAGTATCATACATGGGAGGGGTCATGAAGTCCATGAGTGTGTGTAAACAAATAAGTGTGCAAATACAAATCTATATTAGCAACCAAGATCTCACTCCAAGGTGATTAAACCTAATATCAGGAGCGTAGGCTCTGATATCAATTGAAAGTACACCTGGAGGGAGTGAATAGGTGTGTGGCTAATCTAATGACAAAAATGTGAAATTTAAAAACTAATTGTAACACACTTGGTATAACCAAAGAGTGTAGCCGAATTCTCAGTGAAGGGCTCTAGACTAACTCCTCTTGATTTCTCTGAATAAGAGTTGAGGTGCTATATGAAGCTCTCTTAGTTTAACACAAGTATGGCACACAAATAAACCCAAGCATATATGATATGAACTATATGATGCAATGTACAATATAAGAGAGAGAGAGAGAGTAAGAGATAGTGGATCAAACGCAAACAATAAGATATGTTTCGAGGTTTGAGCACCGCTCTATGTCCCCGCCTTCACACAGAAGGATTTTCACTATATCGTCCACACAGGACTTCCCACAGGGAACCTCCACTGAGGATTTGGGTAACACAAACCGGGAGTACACAACTCCTCTCTCTAATAATACAACCTCTACACAAGAGGCAAGACACAACACAAATCACTTAGAGGGATGGGCACTTACCCAAACAACAAGAACCACCTCTCACTAGAGGTCTAGGCACTTAGCCAAACTCAACCACAATCACCTCTACACTTACAGGGAAACTAACACAACCACCACAGTTACCTCTACACAAGAGGGATAACAACAAATGAAGAAGGTTACAATTCTTAGTGGTCTCACTAAATCACAAAACAATTCTTTCTCACAAAACAAAATCCTATCGATAGGATAGATATGGTAGCTCAAGTGTGAGAAAATAAAGAGTTTGAAAATTAAAATCACAAAGAAAAACTCTTGAAAAAATACTATATTGAAATATAAATGAAGATCAAAACAACTCCCAAAGACTTCTCCTTTTCTTGATTTTTTTCAACCCTTTAAAAACAAATAAAGATCAAATCTTTTAGCACAACAACCCTTTTAAAACTTGCTGAATGATAGAAAATTTTCTCCTAAAATTGTTGTAGGAAACCAACTCAAATGTGGGGTATTTATAACCCAAACAAATTCTGTCCGTTGGCAGCAGCAAAAGTCAGAAATGACCTTCTGGTCGATCGCCAAGTCGACCGGCCGACGGTCATTTCTATGACCGATGTGCCACCGGTCGACAGCCTGGTCAACTGGGCCTGAAAACAGAGAGCAATGGCTCTCTGGCTGGTCGACCGCCCAGTCACCCGGAACTGGATACAGAGTGCAGAGCTCTCTGCCGGTCGACCGGGGCCATTTTCAGATAGTAGAACTCTCTGGACGGTCGACCGCCCGGTCGACCGTCCCACCAGTCCAAGCTGGCATGGATGCTTGTGTACATCGGTTGACCAGACCGGTTGACCGACTTCTGCAGTAGTCGACCGTCTGGTCGACCAACAGAAGGCCAGGTCCAGTTATTAGGGATTAAAAAGTTGGCTTTTTATTTTCAAATAAATCTCATAAAATCACATAAATTCCACAAAAAAAAAGTTCTTATAAGATCTTTAAAATACAATTATGTGTGACAAAAATTCAACACATATTAAAACAATTTGAACTATTTTGTGATATTGAAATTTGGCTTAAATACAAAATTGGTATTTTCCAAAAATCAAACTTTAAAATAGAAATCCGATTTTTCCAAAACACATGTAAATGCAAAAACATGATATTGAAATAACTTTGATGCATATTGTATATGGATAGAATCCAATATACATATAAAGATTTATATCTACATTTTTGACATGAAATTCAATATCGGTTAAACTGAAAACCAAAACCAAATAAACTTTAAACTTAAAACTTGTGTGTATGTGAACTTGGGTATATCAATACTATCTATCTTTACACAAGCTAAACAAATTAAACTAAAACAAACCGAGGTCTTCTTGTAGAACTCCTTCTCCAAGTAGACTCGATCCAAACATGATCCACCGAGTTTGACTCCAACCGAGTATTAGATGTGATCTTGACGCTCGAGCTCTTGAATCAACATGTGAAAGCTCCAAAACACCTTTATTGAAGCTAATCACCTACTAATATCTTGATCAAATATCGAAAACTAAATATCACAAGATTATTAGTAAACTATAACTACATGAGTTAATCATCATCAAAACTAGAGTGAAGGGCCTCTGGGCCAACAAAGAGTGGATTATTGCTAGAATAAACCACCATCTTGTCCTGAAAGTACCGATATGCTAACCGAGTCACTTATTTCAGACTAGTAATCAAAGGTCCGAGTTGCGAACTTCTTCGGGAACTCGCACTATAAATCTCCTTGGAGAAAGGGGAGTCAGAGACTCCAATAGTGGCTTGTTTTGCTCCACTTTAGAGTTGCATTTTAGCCTCCTTGATTTGTCTTTCCGATCAACTCGTCGAGGGCTTGGATGTCGGGAGATTCTTCAATTTTTCTCCGAGTCTGGCAGTAATAAGCTTCTGGTCGGAAAAAGAGGCGAATAGGCTTCGTTGTCAGAGAAGTCTTCATAGAGGGGTATGTTGACCTGCCCGCCTCAGGCTTGTGATGGGCCTATCAGTCAGAGCCTTTCCGATTTTAGGCTCATTTTCCTGCTGCATTTACTCATGGTCTCTCTGTAGGGTGGCGATCTGCGCCTGGAGCTTGTCATTAAGATGCTTCGGTGCTTCTCGCTCATGGCCGCCTCTCTCACGGTCAAGGATCGCTTGCTCCCGGTCGTGATTTGACTAGGCATGTTGCTCTTTCATGTCGACAAGCATCTGAAAGATCTGGCCTTGAATAACGGCATCTGTCAGATGCTGGTGGCTACCCCCTGAGGTGAGGAGGAGCCAGTGTCGGTAGCATGCTCTTGGTCAATGATGGGTAGAGGGACCGTGCCCTGAGCGATAATGTTGGTCTTGCTTTTTGGTAGGACATCATTGTGGGTGATGGTTCACTTTCTCAGGGCCATCGACACTAGGGAATAGGTTTTTTGTGATAGGTTTTGGGTTGGACGAGAAGAATATCTTGAGTATAGATTCATAGATCTCAATGAAAGTACCAGTTTGTGGTGGATAAAAACTGGCTTACCATGAATCAAATCCTCCATAAGAGATTTGAGACACTCCCCATATGGTACGTGTTTAAGCATACCCAGAAAAAGATACCTTTCAGGTTAGGAACACCAGTGTGGTGCCGACCTAAGACTCTCGTATGTGAGAATCATTAGGTGGAATGGAATAAAAAGATCAACGAGGATAACTGTCGGGGTAGTGTATGAATGTGCCACGTAGAGAATAACTACGGGCGCGATAGGAAGGACCAACGGAGGATAACTAGTTGGTGTGGTGGATGGAAGGTCCGCACAAAAGATAACTAATTGCGTATTAGTCTGTTGGTAGAGGATAGCTGCCTGGTGTGGTGTATGATGTGTATACTCAGAGGATTAGGTAAATGAATCCCTTCTCTTAAGAAAAAAGGATTATATATACCTAACATGGATGTCGGCGTGGAGGCAGAATTAAAGAGCCATTGTAACTGCATGATCTGCACGTGTTGAATTTATTATAACGGTTGTGATCATTGGTGCTGGCCGATTAGGATTGCATGCTAGGGAATCTACCACTGTCCATAACTGCCCGCGTCGATTTGTGAAGATCTCCTTCACAAATCACTTCTAAATGTTTAATCCAAGAGAAATTGAAGAAATCTAAAAAACCATCAATGAAATTTTGAAGAAATTTGGTGGAAGAATTGATGGTTTAGAAGAGGAGCCGACGGAAAAGAGAGAGGAAGAAAGGAATTTGGGAGCTAGGGTTTTGAAATAGTGTTTAATACACAGCAAAAATGAATCTCGATCGACCTCGCAGTCAACCCATCCCAATGTTTTGCAGTTTTACATTCACTGTGGTAGGCCAATAAAACCCGATAGCACTACATTCTAAGTCGGTTGATCATTCGGTCGACTAAAATGAGAACTCATGCCTCTCTCAGTACTTGGTCGACCGTGTGGTCGACCGATACTGCTCCAAACATAAAAAAAAATTAAAATAAAAACTTGGTTTTATTAATTTAGGAAATAAATATCTAAAATCGTAATTAATTAGTAAAATTATTTTAAAAAATAATTTTGTCCAGCAAAAAATTCATGAGAAATATTTGCATAAATAAATTTGTTCAAAAATTATATAAAACATACATAGAACTTATACAACTATTTAAATCAGAAATTAAGCAATTAAAATTAAGAAATGAAGCTATATACTCTTGATTGGTTCTGAACTTTTTCTCATGATTCCTCTAGACTAAAAGTTGAGGTGCATAATTGCTTTCTTATTTTTATGCTTAATAAATGAGATAAATTCATCATTAATTGTTTTTTCCAAAATACATATATGTTTATATCAAAACATATGCATATAAGCATGAAAAACACATGTAGAGTCAAGGTTATCATCAAGGTATGCATTCAATATAAACAAAATGAAATCAAAACATATTATCATGATATATATAACAATTAAATCATCAAAATCTTATAAATGCAAACTAGTACACATGCATGAAAATAGCCAATCAACTCATCATTTTTAAGCATGAAATACATGTATAGAGTCTAGACTAATCATCATGAACATGCAAGTAAAGTAACCATATAAATAAGTGGAGATGTTACCGATACCGCTTTAACTAGCAATCTCCATATTCAAAGGTGGTGTTCTCTCACTTTTCTTCTTTGATAGTGATGGATCAATTAGCTTTGTCCTTCAAATTTCAAATGCATCTACCATTAAGGCACCACCTCCCCCTAAGTCTTGGAGGAGGATACACCTACCTCAATTAAATTCGATATGTTCTTTAATGCTTATATCTTTTAGGGTTCTTGGCCGTCAGTATTCTTTCTTACCTAAATATTCTTATTATTCAAATTCAATCTAGCATAGCAATATTGTGCAAGCCTTTGCGTTCATAATGTGTATAAGTGTACGCCTTGCCATACATATGAGTATGTTGTGTTGTGCTTTGTATACATGCTTGGTGTGTGTTTGTGGTGTACGTTTCTCTTGGGATTTTTTTAGATACATAGAATCCATCTTTTCATATCAAAAACACATGTCTTCAAATTCACATTCAAAACATTCGTTTAATTTTCAAACTTTCAAACTCATTTTTATCAAAAATAATTTTAGTGTTTTTGCCCCTTGCAAATAAGTTTGTGAAAATCAAAATAATTCTTTGTTTTTCAAAATAATTGATAAGTCTTCTTTTTCTTTAAAATCAACATCTAACTTGTTTTTTCCAAATCTTATTTTCTATTCTCAACTTTTTATTTTGAACTTTCGATATCTCATAGCGTTCTTGTAATTCCTCAAAAAATATAACAAGCTCATCCATAGTTAACTCATCATCATCAAGAGAAGTTTCAAGAGATACCTTAGTGGGGTCACCCCGATGTACCATGGAGCATGTGCTTGCGGTATTTGTTTCCACATTGGAATCGCTCTCCGAATCATCCATATAGTCACCATGGCCTTCTTCTTATGTGCTCTTGTAGAGAGGAACAATCTGTAATTAAGTGTCCCGTCTTCTTGCAATGGTAGCATAGACCCGTCTCTTCTTTCCTTCTTTCATTCTTGCCTTGTGGTCTTGTCCTACGGAAGTTGCTCATCCTTCCCTTCTTGTAAAATATCTTGCCAAACTTTCTTACTAGCATGGCAAATTCTTCTTCTCCTTCATCCATGGACTCCTCATCTTTCAGTATATTTTGAGTCGCCTTGAAAGCAATTGACTACTTCTTTGAAGGTTCTCTTCCTCAGAACATTTATCTCTATCTCATGGATTTTGAGATCGCAATAAAACTGGAGAAATCCACCTCCTCTCGATCACTAAGCTCCTTGAGAGTAGCCGATTAACCTCCAAAGTTATGGAAAGAACTTTTATCACCTTTCTTACTTTTTGATCGTTGTCAATCATATCGTCTAAGGAAGACAGCCCATTTGTAATTTTCGTTAAACGAGTAAGCATTTCATCTATTATTTCACTATCAAGCGTATAGAAGTTCTCAGAAGCAAATCTATCTTGGACCTCCTGACTTGAGAGGTACCCTCATGTGTTATAATCAAATCATTCCACACTTCATATGCGGATTTGTAATTAATCACACGTGACAAATCATCATCATTTAGTCTTGTGTGAGTGCGTGTTGTGTCTTAGTATTGGCCTCATAGTCTTTTGCTATGGCTTCAAACCATGTATCCTCATCATCGTAAGATCCTACAAATTTCTTAGTAACGGCTTTGCAACTCTAAACAGTAGGAACTTGAGAAATAAGTTCATCTTCACTTTTCAAATAGAAAAATTCAAACCATCAAATTTGGTTGAGGACTTAATGCTAGAAAGGTCGTGTGATGCCATTTGTGTGAGCAAATATAGTGAATATGTAATAAAAATTTACCCAAATAAAAGATCACTCTATGGTGGTTAAACCAAATATCTAGAGCACTATCTCTGATACCAATTGAAATCACCTAGGGGTGAATAGGTGATGGCTAAAAATAATGGCAAACAATGCAGAAATAAAAACTAAACTAACTAGCAAAACCAACACTAATATGAGCAAAACAACAATCCCTTCAAGTAGATCAATGTAGCACAAGAGATATCAAGCATGTAAGGATAATAATTACATGCAAGATATAAAGGAGTGAGTAGAGTTGAAGATAGAGGATATATTCTAAGATATATTTTGAGGTTCCGCACTTGCTCTACATCCCGCCTTCACCGCAATGGATTTTCACTACTATCGATCCTGCTATATCACAAACTCGTACAAGTTACCACGACAACTTCTAGACCCCAAGTCCTTACTCAGTGCCGCAAACACCTACAATCCGAGCCTGCAAGCTCGCACGAGGCCGCAACCTTTACAATTTCTCAAATACAAGAAATAGTGATTCTCCTAATCACAAAGGTTCATAAGCAATCTCTATAACCAACTTTGAGAAAGTGGAGCTTGAGATTGTGAGTGTGAGAAAAGCTTGAGGAATTAGATTGAAAGCTCAAAGTTTGAAATAACGATTTAGAAG
>JAVJIF010011379.1:0-184589 GCA_038442645.1 Agave tequilana
GGGAAAGCTAGAGGTTTAAAGGCTTATTGTACATGCTCAGTGCAATCGTGTCATCTGCGAAAGTGGTATAATAATTTTCTAATTTTTATTTTACTCAGGACGAGCAAAAAAGATAAGTGTTAATTTTGCATAATTTTTATTACATCCGCATATTTATATGATATAAATTCTGCTAATAAAGCTTTGATTGCTTGATCCTAAGTTCATGGTGTGCAAATAAAGAAGAAGACCCAAATCACCATTAATGGGTGATTAAAAGGCCTACCAAGTAGACATTGACCTTAGGGAGGAGATTTTGTCACCCCAGCGCATCAAATCTAGAATCCAGAAGACCTAGCTGACAAGAGATAGAAGGGACGACACGCTGCCCGACGCCGGGTGCGCGCCGCCCTGGCAGGGTCACGAAAACGCAGCCTGGGCCATGTTTTTGCGGCGTGACGAGCACGGGCGCATCCAAGCTTTGGGTTAGGGGTATCCTCTTAGCCCCATTTCCCTTGGTGCCTATTAAAAAACCCCCCTGGGGTTCTTAAGAAGAGCAGATCTAGAGTTTAGAGAATTGTTGTTATCTTGTTTTTAGGATTAGTTGTTGTTGTTTCCTACTTCTTCTAGTTTTAGTTTAGCCATTAGAGTGAAGAGAGAGAGTGTGTGTGTAAAAGTTGTATTTGAAGGTGACAATCTATATAAGTAACTACTTCTCTTTCTTCTTTTCCAATACTTGTGTTTGTTTTTTCATTTGCTTTTACTTGCCGTTGTTGTGTAACTCCTTTTCTCTTTACCACTTAACTTTTGTTGTTTCTTTTACCACCATGTCTAACTAACTCTTTCATTACGTGACTAACTAACTACTAACCCACTAATCTTGATTTGTCACATACATTGCATTTATGTTGTCACTTACCACACTTGTATGCTAATAAATGATATTAATAAGTGTCTTTTTCCTTTGCTAAATACAGGCCCAAATGCTCAAAGAAATAAAAGAGTAACAAGCCCAAAAGCCCACTTTATTCTGAATTAATTCAGATTAATTCGAAGTGAAGAAATCTGGGCTATCAAGGGGTTGAGAAAATCCTCCTTGAATCGAGGAATCAAAGCTAAGGAAATCAACAGCTGATTCAGTCCACGGTCGAAGCAGCAACAAAGAAACCAGTGAAGATCCGAGATCCCCTTCAAACATGGAAGCCTCCCCCTCTGTTGTGGCCAACTGGCCACAACAGTGCCGCGGAACGCGGCCCAAGCCGCGTTTTCGCGGGCCAACTGAAGTCAGTTGGGGGAGCGTTTGCTCCCCCCAACGATCCCGGGATCCTATCTCTACAGGTTTTGGCTATAAAAAGGGCTTTCAGCAGAGCAAAAAGCAGCGAAGACTAGATTAAACTTTGCTTTTATTTCTTAGGATCTAGGTCATTTGTTAGCTAGAACTCAAGTTGTATTTTGTTTTTTTAAGTTGTAATCCAGTTTCAAAAACTTGTGAGAGAGAGGACAGAGAGCTTGTACTTGAAGGATTGAAGTGACAGCAATACAAAGGTCGAGCCGATTTCTCTTTCACTTGCAGTACGGTATGCTTGTTATTATGTCGTTGTGTTCTTCGTTTTCCATGAGTAACTAAACGCTTTTTCTAGGCTTGCTATCGGAATCTCTCTTGTTTTCTTCTCTTCTGTTTTTAAAAGAAAAATCCCTATGACTCATATGCATGCCTCCCTTAAAAGCCTTTCTCTTTGAAAGTGTTCTTGAAGGCACATGATGATGGGAATGGAAAGTTGAATTCACCGTTCTTTCTTGAACTTCTTGTGAATTTTTTTTAATTCATCCTTGCTTCTTCGCGCTTTATGTTTTAACATCCGATTCCACTCTTTTCTCGAAAGAAACAGAACTCAACCTTCCACATCTTATGTGCTTTACTTAAAGCTTTCTAAAAAGAATTAACTTTAAGTTTTGCAATTGACTTGAGGGACTAAATACTTTAAGAGAAGAATGGACAATTGAGTAGGAAGATAGTAAGCCCAGATTGATTTCTTATTATAAACAACATCACAACTCTTAAAGCTTTTAAAAACCACCTTCTCCAAATCCTTTTCTGAAATTGAAGTTTCTCTTTTCATCTCTTTTCCTTCCATTCTTTTTCCTAAAAACGAACACTAATTCATTGTTTTTAAGCAACTCATCGAAAATCTTTCCATCGCATCCCTCCTCGTGGACTCGACCCGTTAGCCACAAGCTACACGGTACATTCTTAACTTCGTTGGTTGTTTCATTTGTTTTAGCAATCAATTTTTTTTTGCGCCGTTGCCGGGGAGGAAACGGTGTAGTTGTTTTAACAACTCTTGTGTGTTTGTTTTCAGGGACATTGAAGATCAAGATCTAGCATTCAAGCTTTGCCAAGAAGACTTGAAATTCTGTGCCCCTACTCTCGAAAGTAGGAAACAGAATTTCAAGAAATTGCTTTGCAAATCTGAAATTTTTGGGATACTAAAAACTTTGTTTTGCAGGACATATTGCTTGCAAAAATTTCTAGTTTTTATGTCATATTTGTGCTAGTTTGTTATCACCATCCCTGTTTTAATCCAACAGTAATTTGAATGATTGTGAATTGTTTAAAAAACGTTTAGACTTGCATTCTAGGCATTTGTCTAATTACGTTTTCTTTACAATTACTGTTGAAGAGAGCTGGAGACAAGGTATGTATGCATAGCATATAGTTTAGGAAACATTCTTGGGTGTTATTGCTTTTGAATGCTACTTTCCTATATCTTGCACACTTGCACTAATCAATTCTAAGGGCAAAAACCCTAATCAAGATAAGGTGGGGAAGTCATTACCTTCCTTAGCCCACAAACCATCTCCAAGCACGCACAACCTAAGCCTAATTAAATTTGATAGACGTTGGCCTTAGGACATCTCGAACTCAATAGGAGATTATCCTAAAGAGGGAAAGTGTTGGAAATTGACTCCTGTAAAATCAGTGTCAAGGAAAGGGATTGAGGCCGAAAGCCCGAAGTGCGGTGGTTATTTAATTAAGGAACGTCTTTTGACGGAAAACCTCCCACCAAACTTGCCCTGACCTGGCTGATTAGCTTGTAGTCAAGGTCTACATTCTACCTCTTGGGGACAATCAACCAGTTAGGAGTTGTCTAGGTCAAGGATACCTTAGACTAGGCTTGGTTGATTTTTATTGTTGATACTGTTTGAACTTGTTGTGATTGTGATTGTGATTGTGTATGCAAGTGTGGGCGAGAGACCCTAATTCATCTAGGTTGACTAGAAACACATCACCACCTGAGTTTGAACCAAGACCAGATCCGGTAATGGCTCAATCCACATCACTGCAGGATAGGTTCTACCCCATTAGGACCTCACTTCCATCATGCATCTCACTTCCATCGGTTGGTGAACACAATTTTGAGCTCAAGCCTCAATTCATCAACACACTCCCCAAATTTCATGGTCTAGAGTCCGAAGATGCCTACTTCTTCATAAGAGAATTTGAGGAAGTATGTCTTATGATGAAAAATCCCACACCTTGTAGACGATGCTATAGGTTGAGATTTATCCCGTTTGCACTTAAGGACCTAGCAAAAAAAGTGGCTCTACAGCTTAGCAGGGGTTCCATCACATCTTGGGATGGTTTCATCAAGGTCTTCTTGAAGAAATTCTATCCTATCCATAAAACCGCTCTCATTAGGAAGACGATCATGCATTTAAGCAAGAGCCTAGTGAACCGTTCTGGAGGTACTTTGAACGCTTTAAGGACCTCCTTGTCCAATGTCCACATCATGGAATAGAGAAATGGCGACAATGCCAAATTCTCTATGACGGTTTAGACTATTCCACCAAAACCCTCCTAGAAGTATGTGCCAAGGGGGTTTCTTGCAAAAAGATGAAGATGAGGGATGGGATTTGTATGAAAATTTAGCTGAGAAAACCATCCAATGGGAATCTGCGAGTGAGATCCTAAGAAATCCTAACTCCATCTCTTCGAAAAGAGGTCTCCATTCCATAGAATCGTCCATCGCTAATGAGGCTAAGTTAGCCAATTTAGCTAGAAGACTGGAAGCTCTAGAAACGAAAGACCCAAGTCCAGTCAATCAAGTCAGCCCGAAACCATTTTCACCCCCGGGTTGCACTTACTGTCAAGCCATGAACCATGTATTTGAGGAATGCCCAGTGTTTCAAGCTCAGCAATCCTACCACGAACCGATGAATGCGGCCTTTTCAAGGCCGAACAATACCCTTACGCCCCAACGTACAATCCCGGCTGGAGAAATCACCCTAATTTCTCATGGAGCCAGAACAACAATGACCATTCACGATCCAATCATGCTAACCACTTCCATCAAGGTAACAATTCTTCCAATCATCAACCCAAACTTCTCCAATTTCCATAATAATTCTCCCAACCATCCACCAAGCTTTCCAAATTATCAACAGAACTTTCCTAACCAATCTCCACAATCCTCCTTCCAGAATCCTCAATTGGAAAGGAGAATGACTGACTTTGAAAGGAACATGGAGAGATATATGAAAAATCAAGACACTCTCATGCAAACCATTCAGAGGTTAGGGTTCAAATGAGCCAACTAGCCAACCCACAGAATGAGAGACAAAAGGGTACCTTGCCTAGTCAGCCAGTCACCAATCCGAGAAATTCCCAACAAGCTCATTTGGCTGAGGATCCTTCATTCAATCAATGTAATGTTGTGCATACATTGAGGTCAGGAAAGAAAGTTGATAACCAAGTGTCAACACCCCCAATCCTATTCAGCACAACCACAATCAAGCTTCCACCTCATCCAATCCAAGCTCTTCCAAATCTGACGAGTCTGAAAAAGACAAGTCAGCCAGCCAGTGCACCAGCCTATAGTACCATTTCCGAATAGGCTGAAAAACAATAAGCAAAATCCGCACATGGACAAGATAATAGAGATGTTTAATCAAGTGAAAATAAATGTGCCACTTCTTGATGCCATCCAACAAGTTCCTTCCTATGCTAAGTTTTCTAAGGACATGTGCACCAAGAAGAGAAAGACTAATGTTCCTAAGAAAGTCTTCCTAGCCACTAATATTAGTGAGCTATTTTCGGGTCCTATCCCTGTCAAGTACAAAGATCCAGGTAGCCCTACCATTGCCTGCACAATAGGACAAGCCGAGATTAGTCGTGCACTACTTGATTTGGGGGCAAGTATCAACTTGCTTCCATTCTCTGTTTATCAACAACTCGGGTTGGGTGACCTTAGTCCAACTCGAGTCACCATCCAACTGGCTACCGTTTCTGTTAAAGTTCCAAAGGGGAAATTAACGATGTCCTGATTCGGGTAGGGGAGTTCATATACCCTGTCGATTTCATAGTTTTGGAGACACAACCTGTGTCCAACTCCAATCGTAGGGCTCAAACTCCGGTCATCCTAGGTCGACCATTCCTTGCCACTGCTAATGCCATCATCAATTGCAGGAATGGATCTATGAGGTTAACCTTGGAGACATGACTAGAGAAGTCAATGTCTTCCATCTAGGAAAACAACCCCGTGACATCGAGGACCAAACTTTTGAAGTAAACCAAATGAGAACTTGACAAGTGAACACGGGGAAGAATTGGAATCAGAAATGGAGATTGACTTCGAGTTAGAGTCTGATGACTTTAAATCTCGATCAGGTGGTAGATTCTGCCGTGAATTGGGCTTCAACCCCGATTTCACCAACTATGGAGCCAACAGATTTGGACTAGTCCTTCTAGTGAGCCTTCCTCTTCCTTAGAATTGAAAGCCCTTCCTGCGCATCTCAAGTACGCCTATCTAGGCGAACAAGAGACCTTTCCTGTCATCATTGCCTCCCATTTAAATGACGGGGAAGAAAAAGATTTGAAAGATATTCTAAGAAAACATAAGGAAGCCATCGGGTGGACTATGACTGATATCAAGGGATTAAGTCCAACCATCGTTCAACACCGCATCCATCTCAATGAAGATGCCACACCCAAGAGAGACCCGCAGCGTAGGTTTAAACCCTATAATGCAAGAAGCTGTTCATGCTGAAATCATAAAACTCTTAGACAATGGGATAATTTATCCCATTTCGGATAGCCAAGGGTCAGTCCTGTCACGCGGTCCCAAAGAAATCTGGTTTCACCGTAGTGGAAAACGAGAACAAAGAGTTGGTTCAAACTCGACTTCCACGAAGATCCGAGTTTGCATCGACTATAGGAAACTGAATGCTGCAAACTCGTAAGGACCATTTTCCACTTCCCTTCATTGATCAGATGCTTGAACGTTTAGCGGGTCACGAGTACTACTGCTTCTTGGACGGTTACTCGGGCTATAACCAGATCCCTATCGCTCCTGAGGACCAAGAAAAGACCACGTTTACCTGTCCATTTGGGACATTTGCTTATCGTCGAATGCCATTCGGCTTATGCAATGCCCCAGCAACGTTTCAACGTTGCATGTTGAGTCTTTTCTCTGACATGGTAGAGCGCTTCTTAGAAATCTTCATGGATGATTTCTCCATCTACGGAGATTCATTCACTCAATGTCTCCACCATCTTGAACTCGTCCTCCAACGTTGTGCTGAAAAACATTTGACACTAAACTGGAGAAATGCCACTTCATGGTGAAACATGGAATTGTCTTGGGTCATGAAATATCCAAGAAAGGAATAGAAGTGGATAGAGCCAAAATCGAGGTTATTGCTAAGCTTCCCATGCCCAAATGCGTTAAGGACATTAGATCCTTCCTAGGACACGCTGGTTCTACCGTAGATTTATCAAGGATTTTAGCAAAATTGCTAGGCCCTTGACTAATCTGTTAGCTAAGGATGTGTCCTTCACTTTCGATGCTGACTGCATCACTTCTTGGGAGAAGCTTAAGAGAGAGCTGATTTCTGCACCAATCATATCTGCCCCGGATGGTTTCTAAGCCATTTGAGATTATGTGCGACGCTTCTGATTTTGCCATAGGCGCTGTCCTAGGACAACGTACTGATAGCAAGCAGCATGTGATCTACTACTCTAGTAGGACTCTCAATGACGCTCAACTGAACTACACTACGACCCGAGAAGGAATTCTTGGCAGTAGTGTTTGCCTTAGAGAAGTTTCGTCCCTACCTACTAGGGTCCAAAACTACCATCTTCCACCCATCATTCTGCACTTAGGTATCTCATGATGAAGAAGGATGCCAAGGCCCGACTCATTCGTTGGATCCTCCTTCTTCAAGAATTTGATCTCGAAATTCGAGACAAGAAAGGTGTAGAAATGTCGTTGCTGACCATCTCTCACGGATTCCCAATTCTCCATGCAACGAATTACCCATCAATGAGGATTTTCCTGATGAACATCTCTTAGCTATCTCTAGGGAACCTTGGTTTGCTGATATAGTGAACTACTTAGTCACAAACCAAACTCGTCTCATTGGTCCAAAAATGATGTTTACCGGTTCTTATCCCAAGTCCGGTATTTCTTTGGGAGGAACCGTATCTTTCAAGTACTGTTCCGACCAAATTATTAGGAGATGCATTCCCGATGAGGAGGTTAGGAGTGTTCTGTCCTTTTGTCACGAACTTGCATGCGGTGGACACTTTGGTCCCGCAAGACTGCTGAAAAAGTGCTACAAAGCGGGTTTTTATGGCCCACTCTGTTCAAGGATGCTATGATTTTGCAAGACGTGCCCTAGATGCCAAATGGTAGGTAGGATCTCACATCGAAATATGATGCCCCTCAACCCAATTCTAGAAATAGAAACTCTTTGATGTTTGGGGCATCGACTTTATGGGTCCATTTCCTAACTCATTTGGGAACCAATACATATTGGTTGCTGTGGACTACGTGTCCAAGTGGGTAGAAGCCATTCCATGTAAAACTAATGACAACAAAGTTGTCATAAAGTTTTTGAAAGAAAACATCTTTTCCCGCTTTGGAACGCCTCGTGCTATCATCAGTGATAATGGCACACACTTTTGCAATAGATTTTGAAGCCCTTATGCGAAAAATGCCATAACCACAAGTTGTCCACACCATATCATCCTCAAACCAGTGGGCAAGTTGAGGTTTCAAATAGACAAGTCAAGCTTATATTGGAGAAGACTGTGAGCCAAAACCGGAAAGATTGGTCCTTAAAACTTATAGATGCTCTATGGGCCTACAGGACCGCTTTCAAGACGATTTTAGGAATGTCTCCCTATAGGTTAGTCTATGGCAAACCTTGTCACTTGCCCGTTGAGTTAGAGCACCGAGCCTTATGGGCAATCAAGCAGTTGAATTTCGATTTGACTAAGGCCGGTGACCTTCGGAAATTACAAATTTCCGAATTGGAGGAATTGAGAAATGAGGCCTATGAAAATGCTAGGATCACTAAAGATAGAGTGAAGATTTTCCATGACAAGCACATCATAAGAAAAACCTTTGTCCCTGGTCAAAAAGTCTTACTCTACAATTCTAGGCTTCATCTTTTTCCAGGAAAATTGAAATCACGATGGACTGGGCCATTCGTTGTAAAAACCGTGTTTCCACATGGTGCAGTTGAGATCAGTGACCCCAAGAATGGAAATGACTTTAAGGTAAATGGTCAACGCCTTAAACCTTTCTTGGAATCGGTGCCGGTAGATGAAACGGTAATGGGTCTTTTTGACCCAGTGTATCGGTAACTTCCTCCTTTCCATTTTATTTCATGCACTTATACATTTCTTTCATACATTGGGGACAATGCATGAGATAAGTGTGGGGGAGGGTTCTAACATTGCTGATTAAAAAATATATATATATAAAAAAAAAAAAAAAGAAAAAAAGAAAAAAAATGGATATATATAAATTTAAAAAAAAAAAAAAAAAAGAGAAATTTTTTGAAAGGGTAGACAATATTTTGATATATTTTTTGTAAGAATTTAAGTCATTTTAAGGAATAGGAGAATCATAATTAGGATTTCTTATACTTGGTAGAAATAAAATAACTTGTTTGATTTTTAGGGTCAGGAAGAAATTTGGGAAAGTAATTTAGTCTTGATATTACCTTGATGACATATGCACACAAAATACACTAACACACTTAGGGTTTGAAAACAGAGACTCTTATGCCTTATAAAAAAAAAAATAGCTCTAATTATTGAGTAGCTAGGTGCTTTGGCCTAAGCAAGCCTTAGTATTTATGCAAAAGATAATTAGACAAGTTTGAAAAAGAAAAAAAAAAAAAAAAATGTGTATCCTCTGATTAAGCTGGGTACTTATGCCTCATGAAGCATATGTATTCACGCCTAAAAGGGGTACCTAGTATAAATAATGTGTATCCTCTGATTAAGCTGGGTATTTATGCCTCATGAAGCATAAGTATTCACGCCTAAAAGGGTTACATAGCATAAATAAAAACCTTAGTTCGTGGCCTTATCTGCTCGGGTGTTTAGGTCCTTAGGGGTGTTTTCTCACCTGGTGCCCTAAAACCGTCTGGTTTAGGTGTCACCGACTGAAAGCTCGTTACATGGGCAGATTAGAAAGCCTAATGAAATTGAGGAATAAAAAAATAAAAATAAAATAATAATAAATAAATATGAGGCATAGGAGTTAATGTTGAAGAACCCTTAGTAAACTTCACAGTCACGATGGTGCATACGAATCAGGGTAAATTAATAGACTAGATGAGAAGTACAAATCGACTCCTTACTTAATTGATGACATGTTTTTGAATGGAGACTAAGTTTAGGAATGAAAAATTTGATATTCCTATAACTTATAGATTACTTAAGATCTCACAAAATATACTTCAAATATTTCCTCCTTGAAAAAAAAAAAAAAAATAAATAAAATAAAAAAAAAAATTTGCTTTTTCGAAAATACTAACCCTTTCTTTTCTCTTTTGGATTTTGTGGGTGTAATCCGCTGAAAACCTCACGAGACAAAACTCGTCCTCTAGGGGTGACCTAGAGGTTTAACGGCTTGTTGCACATGCTCAGTGCAATCGAGTGACCTGCGAAAGTGGTCTAATAATTGATTCTAGTTAGTCTAATGTTTTTGCTCGAGGGCGAGCAAAAGATAAGTGTGGGGGTGTGATTTGTCACATACATTGCATTTATGTTGTCACTTTACCACACTTGTATGCTAATAAATGATATTAATAAGTGTCTTTTTCCTTTGCTAAATACAGGCCCAAATGCTCAAAGAAATAAAAGAGTAACAAGCCCAAAAGCCCACTTTATTCTGAATTAATTCAGATTAAATTCGAAGTGAAGAAATCTGGGCTATCAAGGGGTTGAGAAAATCCCTCCTTGAATCGAGGAATCAAAGCTAAGGAAATCAAAAGCTGATTCAGTCCACGGTCGAAGCAGCAACAAAGAAACCAGCTGAAGATCCGAGATCCCCTTCAAACATGGAAGCCTCCCCCTCTTGTTGTGGCCAACTGGCCACAACAGTGCCGCGGAAACGCGGCCCAAGCCGCGTTTCCGCGGCCAACTGAAGTCAGTTGGGGGAGCGTTTGCTCCCCCAACGATCCCGGGATCCTATCTCTACAGGTTTTGGCTATAAAAAGGGCTTTCAGCAGAGCAAAAAGCAGCGAAGACTAGGATTAAACTTTGCTTTTATTTTCTTAGGATCTAGGTCATTTGTTAGCTAGAACTCAAGTTGTAATTTTGTTTTTTTAAGTTGTAATCCAGTTTCAAAAACTTGTGAGAGAGAGGACAGAGAGCTTGTACTTGAAGGATTGAAGTGACAGCAATACAAAGGTCGAGCCGATTTCTCTTTCACTTGCAGTACGGTATGCTTGTTATTATGTCGTTGTGTTCTTCGTTTTCCATGAGTAACTAAACGCTTTTTCTAGGCTTGCTATCGGAATCTCTCTTGTTTTCTTCTCTTCTGTTTTTAAAAGAAAAATCCCTATGACTCATATGCATGCCTCCCTTAAAAGCCTTTCTCTTTGAAAGTGTTCTTGAAGGCACATGATGATGGAATGGAAAGTTGAATTCACCGTTCTTTCTTGAACTTCTTGTGAATTTTTTTAATTCATCCTTGCTTCTTCGCGCTTTATGTTTTAACATCCGATTCCAACTCTTTCTCGAAGAAACAGAACTCAACCCTTCCACATCTTATGTGCTTTACTTAAAGCTTTCTAAAAAGAATTAACTTTAAGTTTTGCAATTGAACTTGAGGGACTAAATACTTTAAGAGAAGAATGGACAATTGAGTAGGAAGATAGTAAGCCCAGATTTGATTTCTTATTATAAACAACATCACAACTCTTAAAGCTTTTAAAAACCACCTTCTCCAAATCCTTTTCTGAAAATTGAAGTTTCTCTTTTTCATCTCTTTTCCTTCCATTCTTTTTTCCTAAAAAACGAACACTATAATCATTGTTTTTAAGCAACTCATCGAAAAGCTTCCATCGCATCCCTCCTCGTGGACTCGACCCGTTAGCCACAAGCTACACGGTACATTCTTAACTTCGTGGTTGGTTGTTTCATTTGTTTTAGCAATCAAATCTCTAACAACTTGATTGATAAACCCATATGAGTCAATAGTGTCAAATAAGCCTTGTGCAAACAAGAGCTATGATATCTTAAGACGAGGGTTCTAACTCTAACTTACATACAAGTATTCGCTTTCTTATATTTCATGCTTAATGGGTTTTTGATGATCTATGGATTGTATACTTTACTGGCTTTTATAAGCTAGAGATTTTTCTTTTAACTTTGCCGATATCATTAGTGCACTTGTGTCTTCCCTTATTCTCATCTTCTATTAGATCTTGATAAGAGAATGTCCAAGTTTTGCCGTGTGAAGCTAAGTTAAAGGAAGGACTTTCATTCAGTCCCAACATGAATAGTTCCTATGCACAAAGGTTATATTTGCCTATGATCCATCGTGAGGCTACATCTTCAAGAAGTTAGAGATTTATGAGAGCACTTAGTAGAAAGTTAGCCATGCGTTTTTACCATCTAGAAAAAATCACTTTTACAAACCACCGAATCATTCTAAAACAATTTTTTTGAAACCAATTTGTTTTCATGTTCAAATTCTTTATTTAGAACAAAGAACTTTCTCTTTTCTTGAACAAAGAAGCCGCATCAAGTTTTCATCGCTCTCCTTCCTTGTGGATATGACCCGTAGAGCCACTTTACTATTACGGAAGAATCGCAAAAGTAGTAACATTGACCCACATTCCTTTACCTATTTTTGTGCTTGCTTTTTCCCCATCACAGCACAGGAAGCAGCCAAGGCAATATCTTCAGATTTGAAATCTTTGAAAACAAGGAAAGCAGAAATTGGGGATGTCATTAGCGCTTCCAATAGCGCTCTTCTTGATGTTGAGGAAAAATTGAGAAGCCAAGGAAATGATCAAAAGGGCCAATTTTCTTCTGTCCAAGGCTGAACCGGTGCGTCTTGAGGAGATCGCTCGGCTGGAGCATCTCAAAGCCCAAAATGATGAGGTCCTGAGCAGGAGATAGCACAGAGGGCAACTTTGGCTGCAATTAAGGCTCATTTGTCTCAGACGGCAAACTTTAATGAAGTTGAGTTGAGATCGCAGGCATTTATCAGCGCTGCTGAAGAGAGCAGGAACCAGCTGGTCCCCTCGAAGAACGGATCAAGTCTTACGAAGCACTATCGTAGCTTATAATCCATGTATCCCCTTATTTCTTCTTTTTGAATCAATAAAAGTAATTTTATTTGACTCTTCTGCTACTTTTCCTGTTTGTTCTATCTTCTAAGTTTACGATAATTTCAAGTTTATTATAACTCTCAAAAGAAAGGAGATAACGACATAGTCTTTCAACTTCTACCATAAGAATATTAACTAATTTATTCAGAGGTCGATAACATGATAGAATTAGTTATTTGATAAATTATTACCAATAAATTTGAAAACTAACTCGATTCAAATCTCGTTGGGATAAAAATGGGACAAAGTGAATTTGACGATCTTTACTGTTCAGAGGTAAATATTAACATAACAGATTAAAGACCATCAGAATTATGAATAGGTAATGATGGATTAGACACCAGAACCACAAGAAGTTCCTACTAAACTAGAAAAATAAAGTCTAGAATTTGTTAGCTAATAGTGACAAATTAAGTATGATTGGTCAAAATTTTGCCATTCAGAGGTGATGATCTAGACATAATGACAAAATAGAGGTGAACCCGACTTTAGGAACCCGTCTATTCAGAGGTGATAAATGAACATGATAGACTAAGACACACTAAACTTCTGATTCACTGCCAGGGTAGTCATATTAACTTGGCAGCTAGTCGACAAGTGACTACAAAGGTAGATTGAATCTGGGCTCCTATTGGTTTAGAGGTGATTGACTGGACATGACCAACTAAGGGGTCTCAGACTTGCAATCTACTATTCAGAGGTTTACTGTTAACATGACAGCAAGAACTCCCGACCTTGATGGAGGAACGGAGAACAAGGTTATGGACTCATCTGTTCAGAGGTGGTTGACTAGACATGATAGTTAGAGTATCATAAAAGAGAGAAATCTAGGCATTCATCAGTTTGGAGGTAATATGAAAATAACCAATTGAGAAATGGGCTAGATTCAGAGTCTTGTCGTTCAGAGGTGGCGAACTGGACACAATGGCAAAAGAATAGTCCCTACTGGACTAAAAGATGAGACTTGGTTATCTGTCAGTTCAGAGGTATCATGGACATAACCGATTGAGAAGCCAGCAAGCTCGGGATTTTTACCGTTCAGAGGTGGTAAACTGGACGTGACGGTAAAAATAAAAAATTTTATTGGGAAAATAGGATTTGATCATAAACTCCATGGGAAAATTGATATCTCCTTTGGATTTTATTTAGAAGAAATTGTCAGAGGTATATTGTTAACGTGACAACCAGAGAGTCCATTAGGGACTTTAAAGGGAAATAATAGACTTCGAAGAGAGTCTACTAGAAACTCGCTGGGGAGTTAAGAAATATGAATTCCATAAGAGATCATATGTCAGAGAACTCCATGGGAATTTAGAACGAGATTTGTAATGCAGCCTGTCAGAGGTATTTGAACATAGCAACATTTTAAATGCACCTGTCATTCTATTAAGAAAATGACACGTGAAATTTTGATCTGTTTGAGATATTGATTTTTTCCGCCGGGGAATATGTTAGAGTCTAACTACAAGAGGTTCAGTGTTAACATTATAGATTTGACTTGTGATTCATTTTGCAAGGGACATGAATATTATTTTATGTGGTCCTACCATTCTATGGATGGGAATTGGTAAGTGACTTTGGAGAGGAAATCAAATGGGATCAGGTCCCTTAGGATTTTTAGCAAACCCTCAGTTGTCAACGGGTTTGATATGCCTTTACCTATGAGTTAGGCTAGCCATGCTATTCCCCTCAGCATGATGAGTTATCCAGAACTTATGTTGGGCTTAAGAGCCAACATTTTCCTCTATCCTTATCCATAAGAGGCGTTGGATCATTTTGTTACCTTAAGTAACATAATGCATCTCCTGAGTTTTTTTACTCTGTAGATGAGCTGGGGTTAAAGGAGGGGGCACGAATTCCGCTAGAACTTTATCTAGAGATTAACCTTCCTCATAGAATCTCTGTCGATCCTTATTTTGTTTCCATGTTTTGAAGTGAACGCAGATACAGTAGAAAGGTTCTGTGAAAGGATGCATCACGAACCTTCTTCAATGAGTTTAATTTGATAAGTCATCAGATAAACTCATTCGATCATCCATATGATCGGTCACCACGTTTTGATATGAACATGAAAATAGTGAAAAAGTTCTGTAAAGGATGCTTCACGAACTTTTTTCAATGAGTTTGGCTTGATAAGCCATCGGGTCTTTTGGTCGTTGTGTCGAGCTTTGATCGATCAAATAGGAGTAGGGAGGTATACCACCACTGTATATAGAAAAATCAGGCTAAATAGACCATCCTCCTTATTATAAAGAAGATTACTTGAAACTGTTGCTTAGGCATGCTTGACTTCAAAATATGACCTATGCTTCCAAGTTGAAGATAGGTACATGTCATATACTAGAGAAGAGTGACAAGGCTAAAAATTTGACGGTTTGCCTTTATCTTTCTTTGATGTTTAAATCATGCATCATGATATCACCCATGTTCGGTCGACTTAGCATTATTCGACCATGATGTGACTCATTGAATGAGGAGAGAAGCTTTTCTTTAGCATTCTTCCAAACAATCCCCAAACTCTAATCCATCTTTGTCATTGATTTAATGTTAACATCATGCATCACCAATGTTCAATTGGTTCGGTGTCGATTGATGGTGATGTGTTCTGACAATAGGACAACTTCTAACGAGTTCATAGGTGAACTAGAGAAGAGTGACAAGGTTAAAACCAACATTCATAATCTTGTTTCTTCTTTAATGTAACCAGTGTTCGATCTGCTCGACACTAGTTGATAGTGAATTAGAGAAGAGTGACAAGGTTAAAACTGACCTTCATAACCTTGTTTCTTCTTCAATGTAACTGGTGTTCAATCAGCTCGATATTGGTTGATAGTAGATTAGAGAGAGTGACAAGGCTAAAACTGAAGTTCATAACCTTGTTTCTTCTTCAATGTAGCTAGTGTTCGATCAGCTCGACACTTGTTGATAGTGATATGACCCGCTAGAGAAAGAAAGAAGTTTTTCCTTGGTGCTCTTCCAAACATCTTGGCTCTGAAAGTTCTGACCAGAGGTGTAATGTTAACCGGATCACAAGAAGAATCCGATCAAGGATAGTACTTCTTTAAGGATCTGCTGTTGATCGGCATCAAGAGTGTATCGCCGTCTGGGGTTATAAGGCGATATGCTCCATTTGAGTAGACTGTTTCTATTATGAATAGTTGATCAGGGGAAAATCACGCACGAAAAGTGTCATTTTGAAATCAAGAGTTAAAAGTGTATGCTTTAGCTTCCTCGATGCTTCCGTTATAGCATAGAGGCTAAACGGGTCAAATCCATATGGCCGGGAAGCGATAGAAACTTTACCGGTCGATTCACGTATGTGTTAAGTGTTCTTTAAAGTTTGAAAGAATGAAAAGAAAGTGAACAGATAATGGAAAAGAGAAGAGTACGGTGAAAACAAAGTGGGAAACATAGAAAAGAATGTATTTATGATTTTTGATATCTTGATAAAACAAAGTAAAAAGGAAAGAAAACCCATGGCTACTAACTACTAATGGCTCCACTAACATCCTAACCTCTTAGTAATAGTTGCCTCACATGTGTCATTGGCCATCACTAGTCTTTGGTTCAAGAGCGTTTCAAAGCATGACCCATACGATAACTTTCACATCCAAACTCAACAAAACAAGTGCAAGCGATACTTAAACTATCAAATTTAAACAAGAGAAAGTATAGAATAAAGTAATGTTAGCTTCTTAAAGTGTTTGGATGTTAGAGTGTTAGAATCCATCATCATGAGACATCAATAGCTCTTGCAAGAGCAAGGCCAAGTAGAGGCTATTAGATTCATGTGGATTATTAAGTAAGAAGTTAGCAAGTTAGTGGTTAATAGTTAGTTTCCATGAGAGCAAATTAGCTAAACATGTAAAAGGAGTTAAAGAGAAGAAAATAAGGAGAGATAAAGCGAGTACCTTTCAATGATTGTCACCTTCTATTATAAGCACTCTTACTTTCCAACCATGTACCACTCTCTCTCCTGTTACAAAATCTACAAGAAATGGAAAATACAAGGGAGAAAGAAGAACAACAACTAAACTAAACTACCTAAACTACAACAAGAGGAAAATCCTAAAAACTAACCTAAAAACACATCAAAACTCCTCTCCCTTATGCTCTGGAAATCCAAGGGTATTTATGGGCAAAACTGGGCGCCATGGTACAGAAATGTAGCCGCTCATCAAATCTTGGCGTGCAACTCCACACCAGAGCCGCGAAAATGTGGCCTAGGCCGCTTTTCTGTGGCCGTAACAGGGCGGCTTGTCCTTCTATCCGCTGCATGTCCTGGTTTTTGGTTTTGGGCCCCTGGTTTTGATGAAACCCCATCCAAAGTCAATGGCTATCTTTGTAGGCTTTTAATCACCAATTAAATAGTGATTTTGGGTTTCTTCTTCATTTCATACCAATGACCTAGAAACATACAAAAGAGGTATTATTAGCAGAATTTAATATTAAATAAATGTGAAGATGTGTATGGAAATATGTAATTTTAGAGGCTAATAACACCCCCACACCTATCTTTTGCTCGTCCCGAGCAAAACAAAACTAAAGAAATTATTACGCCACTTTCGCAGGTGATGCGATTGCACTGAGCATGTGCAACATACCGTTAAGCCTCTAGGCTTCCCCTAAAGGAGGAGTTTGTCTCATGAGAGTTTTCAGCGGATTGCACCCACAAAATCCATAAAGAAAGAAATCAAAATTAGTATTTTGAAAATGCATTTTGAAATAGAGAAAAGCGTTGAAATATTTTTGTGAAAATTTAAGTGGTCTAAGGTCATAGGTTTAGAAATTATTTTTCCTTAAACTAAGTCAAAATGCAAAATCTTGTTATAAATTAAATGTAAGAATTTAAAATTGAATTGATTCTTTGATCTTTCATAAAACACTTAGAAAAATATGCACTTTGTGAACAGTAAAGATTTTTGGGATATTGACTCTAACTTTCATGCCATTTTTTATATTATTATTATTTTTTTCTTCCCTTAGTTTTCTTAGGCTTCTAACTTACCTGGGTAGTGAGCCTTCCTGGTGACTCCCAAACCAGATAGTTTTAAGGCACCAGAGAGGAGAAAACATCCCTCGAACTTAAGGACTCGAGTAAACAAGGCAACAAAACTAAAAGGGATTATTTTATTTTTGTCCACCGTTTTAGGCGTGAATAATCATGCTTTCTGAGGCATAATTACCCAACTTCAATAAGTGGTTTTATCATCATTTTTGTATTTTTTATGGCATTTTAAGTCTTTGTTTCAATTCAAAAAATTGTGTAAGTGTGAAGTGCATAAACATAAGGCAAAATATTCAAGATCAAATTATTTCAATCTTACTTCCTTATCCTAAAATTTAAATATGATCTATTATTTTGACTTGGTTTAAAAATTCATAATTTAGGTCTTGCTAATTCCTAAGATAATCTTAATTTCTTAAAAATAAATTAAAACTATTTCTCTTAATTCAAAAAGTTTTGTAAAAAGAAAGAAAAGAGTTCTATACAAAATTTAAAAATTTCCTAAAAAGAAGTGTAAATGAAAGAAAATTTAAAACAACTTACGTTAGTAAACCCTTCCTTAGACTTATCTCATGCATTGTCCTCAATGCATCGTGAATATTTATATACATAAACAAATGTGAAGGGAAGAAAAATTACCTCATGGTGGTCACTCTAGTGGTGGTCTGATTGGTCCATGAAATGCGGCCCAATTCAGAAATTGTGGATCTTGCAGGAACCTACAAGTGACCACTCTAATACGACTTAGTAAAATGTTAGAGAACTGTATGATCTTATTGAAAAAATTACCCCCATGCAATTTTCAATTTTCAAAAATAATAACTGAGTCATTTTCTTCAACATTATTGCTAAACAATGAAGTGTGATTTTGAGAGATGATTGATTTGGATTTAAATGGAACAGGAATAAAAACCGATACCGACTCGGGAATTTGACTCTGATAAAGTCGAGACTCAAAGTGAGAGTCAAAATTGATTAAAAATGGGGTATAAACCAAAGAATTGATATTCACACACTTTTCCCATCCCTGAAGTGTGATTAAGATATTGATTATTCAATTTCACAGTGTACTGGTATAGGATTCAATGTTGACTCCGGAATAAAGGAAAAAAATCTGGTAAAGATACCGGAGTCATTATTGATTCAAAGAGTGAAATGGAATCACCAACTTGAGGTTCAGGATCACTTTCAAGCTCAAGTTTAATTTTGAAAAAAGGATAACTTGCTAAAATGTCAAGGTGGCTCTCAAAATTTTGGGCAAGTTCAAAAGAATGTAAGAAAATTGAATTTTTTGATTTTCGTCCACGGAAGAAATATGAATGGGTGAAATGATCGCTCAGTTTCAAGAATTATGGGAATCAAAACTGGCTCAAGAACGTTACTTAGTTCAGGTAACACTACAAGAGTTGATATTGATTCAAGGATTAGACTTGAATTACTAAATTGAAACTCCGGTTCACATTTATCTTCAAGTTCAATTTTGGGAAAGGATAACTTGCCAAACTATTAAGAGGTTGATGTTGGTCAAGTTTAGGTTGGTCTGATGAAATTGAAGCTAGATATTCAAAATGACATGATTCATGAGTCGTATGAACATTTGGTGGACATGGAAAGTCAATCGTATTTTGCATTATATGCTCAGTCTCTTGCACGAATTCCATAGTTTTTTCTACAATGATTTTTCTTTAAGTCATTCTGGAAAAGAACTACATGAATTTTAAAAATTTTGTGGACATGATGAGTCTACAATTTTTTCAAATTGTTTTTGGGCCTCTATCACTTCTTCCAAACTCCTTTCCAATGATTTTTATTCAATTGGTGATTTAGGAAAAGGAGTATATGAATCAAAATCGGGGAATGAATATTATGAAAATTGTGGACAAGATAGTTAAAAATTTGACTCGGGGTAGGTGAATGCCCATTGACTCTGTGAAGAGTTGAAATTATTTTAAAAATTGTGGTCATATGATTGGAGGTATGGTTCATATTGAGTCGAATAAACCCAATCTGGCCTATATGATTGGTTCATGTTGTGCATATCTAGGTTGAAATTATCCAAGTCAAATGAGGTCGGGGTGAAATATAAATTCATATTAGGATTGAAAAAATTGTTGTTGTTGAAATCTATATCACAATTTACAAAGAAGTAAAAAACAAACAAACAAACAAATAAACAAACAAAGAAAAGAAAAAGAAAACAAGCATATGCTAGGGTTAACTTAGACCTAAGTGACTCCTAACTGGTTAGACTGTACACGTGGGGTACGTTGTAGAAATCTGACCACAAGTTAACAGGCCGTGTAGGGGCAAGATCAGTGGGAGGTATCCTTGCCGGAGCAACGGCCTAATTATGCCTAACCACTGCTCTTCGAGGTTTCGCCTCTCAATCCCTAACCTTAGACACTGATTTGACAAGAGTCAAACTCTAATAACTTCCCCCTTAGGTCAATCTCCTAAATGAGTCTGAAATGTCCCTAAGGGCCAACGTCTAGCAAAATTTATTAAGGCTTGGGTTGTGTGAGTGGGGAGGTGATTTTTAGGCTAAGCAAGGGTAATGACTTTCCCACCTTATGTTGTATTTGGTTTTACCTTTAAGTTCAATTCGTGCAAGTATACAATATAGATAAGAATGAACACATAAAGAGAGTAAATCACCCACATGTTTGTCCTAACTATATGTTGTGCAATATGTACACCTCCGTCAAGATCTTAACAACGCAAGAATAAAATACAGTATATTGGAATTAAAATTGACACATGCCTAAATGCAAATGTCTAAACTGTTTTAAAGCATCCAATTACCGTATTTTAGTTCTTAAAATTATTATAGTACACAGGTAACAAATATTAGCAACAGAAAATAATAATATACAAGAATTTACCCAACCACACAAGAGCAAGTGTGGACTTCTACAATGCTAAAAATTTGATATGCATACTAAAAACAAAGAAGAAAAGTTAACAAAAATATAAAATCAAACCGTTCCATCCCCGACAACGGTGCCAAAATTTGATCAGGGAAAAATTGTGCATGAAAAGTGTCGTTTTGAAATCAAGCATTAAAAGTGTGTACTTTGGCTTTCTCGATACTTCTATCATAGCATAGAGGCTAAACGGGTTGAATCCACTGGGACGAAAAGCGATAGAAGCATTACCGATCGATTCACATGTGTGTTAAGTGTTCTTCAAAGTTTCAAAGAATGAAAAGAAAAGAGAACAAAGAATGGCAAAGAGAAGAGTACGGTAAAATTAAAGAAGTGGGAAACATAGAAAAGAATGTATTTGTGGCTTTTGATATCTTGATAAAACAAAGTAAAAAGGAAAGAATATCCATGGCTACTAATTACTAATGGCTCCACTAACATGCTAACCTCTAGTGATAGTTGCCTCACATGTATCCTTGGCCATCACTAGTCCTTGGTTCAAGAGCGTTTCAAAGCATGACCCATACGATAACTTTCACATTCAAACTCAGCAAAACAAGTGCAAGCTACACTTAAACCATCAAAACTAAATAAGAGCAAGTATGAAATAAAATAATGTTAGCTTGTTAGAGAGTTAGGATGTTAGAGTGTTAGAATCTATCATGAGCCATTAATGGCTCTTGAAAGAGTAAAGCCTAGTAGAGGCTACTAGATTTATGTGGATTTTCAAGTAAGAAGTTAGAAAGTTAGTGGTTAGTGGTTAGTAGTTAGTAGCCAAGAGAGAAAATTAGCTAAACATGTAAAGGAGTTAAAGAGAAGAAAATAAGGAGAGATAAAGAGAGCACCTTTCATAATTGTCAACTTCTATTACAAGTACGCTTACTTTCTAACATGCACCACTCTCTCTCCTATTACAAGATCCACAAGAAATGAAAATACAAGGGAGGAAGAAGAACAACAACTAAACTAAACTACCTTAAACTACAACAAGAGGAAACCCTAAAACTAACCAAAAACATATCAAAACTTCTCTCCCTCATGCTCTGAAAATCCCAGGGTATTTATAGGACAAACTGGGAACCAAGGTACAGGTACGGAGCTGTGCGTCAAATCTTGGCACGCGGCTCCACACCAGAGCCGCAAAAACACGGCCAAGGCCGCGTAGCGCCACCTGTTGCGCGCTGCTTGCTTGTCTCTCTGTCGGCTGCATGTCCTGGTTTCTGATTTTGAGCCCCTTGTTTTGATGAAACTACCCTCCAAAGTCAATGCTATCTTTGTACGCTTTTAATCACCAATTAAATACTAATTTTGGGTCTTCTTCATTTCATGCCATGGACCTAGATACATACAAGAGAGGTATTATTAGCAGAATTTAATATTAAATAAATGTGAAGATGTGGTTTGAAATATGGAATTTAGAGACTAATTAATGGTCCTTCCCATTCTGGCTGAAATTTGCCTTTGGTTTTGTGTGTCATTATCATGGGTCGTCTGACAGCTAAAACCAAATCTCCTTTCTGGAATACCCTTTGCTTAACCTTCTTATTGAAAGCTTTCAAGATTTGAGCTCGGTATAACTCAATGTGTTATTGAGCTTGTAGTCATTTCTCATCTAGGGCTTCGAGTTCTTGAAGACGTAACCGATCATTATCTTCCTTAGTCATCTTGATTGTTAAGGCGACTCGTAATGATGACATCTGGATTTCTAGGGTATGACTGCTTCGCACCGTATATCAGAGAAAAAGGCGTATTGCTTGTTGAAGTTCGGATCATAGTTCAGTAGGCCCAAAGACATTCACTAAACTTCTCATTCCAATCTCATTTGCTTAATGAAATGAATTTCTTGAGTAGCTTGATAATTGTCTTGTTAAATGCTTCTGCCAAATCATTAGCAGCAGGGTTATAAGAGATTAATGCCACATTCTGAATCCAGTACTTATTGCAAAACTGATAGAATGCTTGGCTTGCAAATTGGGGACCATTATCATGAATAATCCGCTTGGGGACGCCAAACCGATGAATGACATGGTGTTTAATAAAGTTGATCACGTTGGAAGTTTTAACTTCAATAAGTGGTATAGCCTTTGCCCACTTCGAGAAATAATCAGTTACTACTAAAGTGAACCGATGATTTTGTTAACAAGGGGCTAATAGGTCCTATGATATCGATTCCCCATCTTCAAATGGCCATAAAGCAACAGTCGGATGAAGTAATTCCGGAGGTTGATGTATAAAGTCTGCATGGATTTGACAGGCTTTACACCTCTGTGCATATTTGATAGCATCGGCTACCATGGTTGGCCGATAATAACCAAGTTTGTGCATGAAATTACACCTAGAGGGGGGTGAATATGTATATAGCTAATCAATTAAAAATTCAATGCAATATAAAATAAGACGATGCAACCGATTACTCAAAACAAGATTAGAAGTCGAATTCCCCATGAAGGGCTCTGAACTTCTCCTCAGATTCCTTAGATAAGAGTTTGAGCTGCTTAATTTCTATCTTATTGTGATGAGTATAGATCGACAATAATGAATGAATAACAAGAAAAAAAGTAGAGACAAGAAAGCAATCACAAACAAGAAGATTTGTTTCGATGTTCGAGCCACTGCTCTATGTCCCCGCCTTCACCACCGTGAAGGATTTCCCAATCCACTATAGAACCTTCCACCAAGGAATTACAACCAAACGGAGTACACAACTCCCCAATATACTCCTCTAGTCCAGAGGTAGCACAAAGACAATCAAATAATCTCTGGGTGATTAAAAGACCACAAACTCTCTCTTGAAAACTCTCTTACAAAACCCTATAGAATAAAATATAAATTTAAAGCTTAAGAATTTGTAAGTGAAAGTAAAATTAGAAGAGAGATTTTAAGAAACAAAAACTTAAAGTAGATTTTTGAAAATAAAAACACAAAACTGAAACTTAAAAGCTCTCTCTTGAAACCCAAAACATGATTTTTCAAATAGAATTGTTGTTGTAATAAACTCAACCCTAATGACTCGTTTACATAAGGGTTTTAGAAGAGCAAACTTAGTATAGTTTTACCAGGTTTATAAGGAATAAATTGAATTTTAAAATTCAACAAAATACCTTTTAAAAACATGTTAAAAATAAGCCTCGAGAAAATTAGGCGTTATTGCCAATCTTGTAGACCGTTGATCAACTTTGAGCACAAATTCAGGCTAAAAATATCAGAATTCAAAAAATGTATATAGGAATAATTTGTAACTCTGTAAGTCTTGTTTCTAATGCAACTTAAATCAATTCAATATCATTTTGGAATAAAAATTTATCAATAAAATACTGAAAGGTGTCAAATCAAAACTGTAAACTGTTTTCAGAACAAGAACAGACTTCAACCCAATATTTGACATCTTTAACATTTGAATCAGAAAATAATTATTGAATAAGAAATGTAGCATTGAATGTTATGTTTAAAATTCAATTTAAATTGCCCTAATTGAATATAAGAATAAAATGTTATGATCATAAATCTAAAAGGGTGTCGAGCAAATCAGCAGAACTCAAACCGGTTAAAATCTAAAATCGTACTTTTGAAAAACATGCATTTTTGTGTGTGTTTTTTGAGGTTCAAATGTATATTCTATCCTTTAACAAACTAAACTAAATACAAACAAAAGTCTTCTTATAGAACTCATTCTCCAAGTTGACTCGATCCAAACATGATCGAAAGAGCTTGACTTCAACCGAGTCCTAAATGCGATCTTGACGTGCGAGCTCTTGAATCTAAATGTGTTTGCTCTAAAACTCCTTTGTTAAAGCTAGACACCTACTAATATCTTGATTAATAACTGAAACTATATAAACACGAGATCATTAGTAAACTATATTTACATGAGTTAATCATCATCAAGACTAGAGTGATGGGCCGTTGGGCCAACAATCTCTCCCTTTTTGATGATGACAAAACTCATAGAGTTATATATATATATGGATTAAAGATAAGCTTCATAGAATCTCCCCTTAACTCATGCATAGTAATAAGCAAATAGATATTTAATAAAATCTCATAAATTAAACAAATATATATGCATAAACAGAGATATAAACATGCATATATAAACTCAGTAAATTCTTCTATCCCTTTTTGTCAATTCATCAACAAAGGGGTAAGGATAATCAAAACAATAAAGATGTATATGTGATATACATTCATGAAGAGGAGAGATGTAAAGTTAGCTCCCCTGCATACATGCATTACATGGAGAAGGGATGACTAAATCCTAATCCACATAAAGTATAATATACAATGTATAAACGGAGATGTTAAGCTCCCCCCTACACACGTGTACCACGTAAAAAAGAGAGGTCAAGCTCCTCAATATGAGATACACTCAACATGAATCTATATATATATAAGAGATATTAAGCTGCCCTTGCATATAGGCAAAACATATCAATAAAATTTGAAAAAAATTTGAAACCACTTTAAAACATGTTTTTGAAAGTTTCTAAGTCAACAAAATGAATTATGATACCAATGAAATCAAATTGTAGTTGACAAAAATAAAAGTTGGTACCACTTGTAAAATTTTTTTAAAGATACCAATTGTAGATTTTGATATTTATGGTATTTATTTGGTGTCAAAATGAAATACCAATTGAAATCAATGTATAAGCTTGTAAAAATGCTAATAACATTTGGGATAAAGTCAAGCTTAACATAAACATAATTTGTGCTTTAAAAATGTAAAGATATTGTAAAACAAGCACAATCAAATCATATATATGTATGTATTAAAGTGGAAATACCAATTAAAATTGATACTAATTGAAATTTGAAGCATACATATATAAGAAACACATATGAGTATACAAAAATAAAATTTCATAAAGATCATGTATATAACTCATACTTACCACCCTTTTATGCACAAGTTTGAAAGATATTCAATATGGGTATACAAGGCATGGTCGCCAAACCATTGATCGGCAAAAAGCAAGTACAAGAATATGTAAAAAGAGTGTGGGTTGATGTTACTGCTTTTGCGATTCTTCCGTAGTAGCGAAGTGGCTATACGGGTCGTATCCACAAGGAGGGAGAGCGATGGAAGCTTGATGCGGCTTCAAAATTCAAGAAGAAAGAAAGTTCTTATTTCCAAATAAAGAATTTAAAAGTGGAAACAATTTGTTTTTAAGAATTATTGGAAAATGTTTTGGTGATTTGTAAAAGTTATTTTTTTCTTAGTTGTAAAAATGCATGGCTAACTTTCTACTAAGTGCTCCCACTAATTTCTAACTTTTAGAAGATAGCCTCACGATGGATCATAGGCGAACACAACCCTTTTGCATTGGAACTATTCACGTAAAAATCGAGTGAAAGTTCATCCTAAAACTTAGCTTTACACGGCAAAAACTCGGACATTCCCTTATCAAGATCCAATAGAAGGCGAGAATAAGGGAAGACACGAGTGTACTAACGGTATCAGCATAGTTAAAAGAAAAAGTCTCTAACTTACAATAACAAATAAAGTACACAACCTATAGATCATCAAAACTCATTAAGTATAAAGTATAAGAAAGTAAATACTTGTAGGTAAATTAGTTAGAACCCTCATCTTAAGATGCCATAGCTCTTGTTTGTACAAGGCTTGTTTGACACTATTGACTCATGTGGGTTATCAATTAAGTGTTAGAAATTAGTGGGTTAGTAGTTAGTTAGCCATGCTATTAAAAAGTTAGTTAGCCATAAAAGTAAAAGAAACAACAACGGAAAAGAAGTGGAGAGGAAGGAAGTTACACTACAACAAAGTAAAAGAAAAGAAGTAAAGAAGAAAGAAGTTACACTATAACAAGGAAAAAAGTAAATAGCAAAGACAAGTAGATGGAAAGAAGGAAGAGAAGTAGTACTTGTATTATCTTGTCATCCTTCAAATACAACACTTACACACTCTCGCTCTTTCACTCTAATGGCTAAAACTTAAAACTAGAAGAACAACAACAATAACTATAAACTAAAAACAAGGCTACAAAACTTGCTCTAACTCTGGATCTGCTTCAACTGAAGACCCCTGGGGGTATTTATAGGCACCAGGAAAAGGGGGATCAGTGGATGACCCATGCCCCAAAGCAGTGTCGCGCACGCGCCAAGATGGCCGCGAAAACGCGGCTCTGGCCGCGTTTTCGCAGCCAAGACAGGGCTGCGCGCGCCAGAGTTTGGGCAGCGTACTGCTCAGACTGTCTCCTGTCCATTTGATCTCCTGGATTTGCGATTTGACACCCTGGGTTGACAAAATCTTCACTCTAAAGTCAATGGCTAATTGGTAGGCCTTTAATCACCAATTAAATGGTGATTTAGGTCTTCTTCTTCATTTGCACACCATGGACCTAGGATCAAGCAAGCAAGGCTTTATTAGCAGAATTTTACATGAAATAAATATGAGAATGTGATGAAAAATATGCAAAATTAGAGACTAATCAACCATCTGCCCATAAAGGGTAGAAGTTTTCAAAAATAAGATCTGAACTTATTTTTACATATATGAAAATCACTACCAATTGAAGAATAAAGACTAGTTTAAAGATAATTTTTAAAACTAGTATTAAATCCTTCATATAGGAAATAAAATATGAATATATCCATGAAAACATGAAAATCACATGATTATTGATATTCAAATAGCAATAAAGCACATATATGCTCATGAAACAAAAAATCATAAGTAAACACCAAACATAGCGTGTAAGAGTCATGTAATCAACAAAACATGGAAATAAGACATTGAAACTCATATGAATTTTCTTTTATCAAAGTAAGAAATCATCAAAACTAAATACGCTTCAAGGTATATGCATACTTTGTTGAAACTAAAAGTATACATACATATCCCAAACATAAATGAGTCCATAATAGAATAATACATTAAAAGTAAGTGACTCTACGATAGACATGTATTTCTAAAGTTTTAGACAAAATTGACATATACATGAAGATAAATACATTTTTATGAAAATGTATACAAAAATAGGAAAAACAAGTAAAGATGCAAGAGTCATCAAAACTAGGTTATACAAGTACATCCAATGGGTACAAATGAGCAATAAAGTACAAACATATGATAAACAAATATGACTCATTAGTTGTACAACTATAAACATAAGTTTTAATAAAAATTTCATGTAAACAAGTAATCAAAAATATGAAGTGCAAACTATAAATAAACATGATCATTAGGGTAAATGCATGTGTTTTAAAGATAGTATATTCACAATAGCTAAACTATAGTGAGAACACAAAATTAATAGTCCATATAAATGTGAGTGTATCTCAAATACTACATACACACACACACACACACACACAACACACACACACACACACACACACACATATATATATATATATCACAAGTCTAATAAATATTGCATTTAAACATAATGAATATGAAAGATCAAAATATGCTATAATCAATCAATGAGAGCATGTAAACCAAAATAAGGAATTAGAGATAGATATCAAACCAATAGGGCTAATCTCTTGGTCTCCAAACCATGGTTGTCATCCCATCGAACATCCTTGAAGGTGATGCATCCAATGTAATATCCATCAAGCTCAAACGTATCCACCATCAAGGCACCAAAACCCTCATGTCAAGTGAAAGCCCTCACGTCAAGTGAGAACCACACCTACATCAAATATAATAGGAGTAGATTTTGGTACCCATACCTTATTGGGTCCATCGGGGTTAGCACATTTCCTAACCCAAACAAATTTATTTGCAAATTTGAAATATTTATTCTATCATAATAAAATCTTGCAAGGTGACCCGTACGTCCATAATGTTTACAAGTGTACACATGAGCATACATAGAATCATGTGTGTGAGTATGATGAGCATGTGTATGCCATGGTTTATGTGCATGGATATATAGAGTATGTTTCTTTCGAAACATAGATTTCAATCGTGTATGGTTCATGGCACATTGGCTCAAAGTGGAGCCCAAACAATCTACACTTTTCTTCAAAACATAAATATCATTCTCATGATTAAAGAAGAAGTGGAGCATGCAACATGTTTATCACTAGTAGATGGAGCACTAGAAATATGACAAACATGAGAAGGAAAATTATTTTTCAAAGAATTATTTTCATTTGGAACAAGTTTCAATTCTTTTGAAATAAAAGCTATTTTATTTTTCAAAGAATTGTTCTCTTTTAAAGCACAATGGAGTTTTGAAGACAAAACCTCATTAATTCTTCAAAATAACATCACAATCATTTTATTCTTTAAAATTTTGTTTTCATTTTAGGTAAGGTTAAGTTGGGATTTCAATGAGTCCCTTTCACTTAAAATCTCAATTCTCTCTTGCAAAACTATTTCAAGTTTAGAAAACAAGTTTTTATTCTATTCTTTTAATTTTAAACTTTTTTTCAAAAAGTTTATATTTGGAAAGTAAGTTCTCACAAACTATAGATAGTTCTTCATTTAAGGCATGTGCATCAAAATAATCATCACAAGAAGAACTAGCACTATTAGCTAATTGAGTATTCGAATGTACCTCAAGGGAGTCATTCCCTTGGGCCATGAAGCAAGGTTGGTCGGACTCTTCTCCACTAGATTCTTTCTCCACATTGATTGTCATTTGTATCTCAGAAGCGGTTAATGTATTCCGTACTGCAAAAGCGGAATCACAATGAGAAACTATAAAAAGATAATCTTTGCTAAGTGTGTTTCTAAATGCCACTAGGGCTTGTGCATTGGCTCTATATGCTTGCTATTGCCAAGATACGATTTCTTGGTAGCGGCAAGGTAAACATGCAATCCTAGGGTTTGAAGGTGTACGCTCATCGTATACTTCCATATATAAATGTTGACAACATACATGGGAGGGGCATGAAATTCAAGTGTATAAACAATATGTGTGCAGATGCAAATCTAGATTAGCAAGCCAAAATCTGACTCCTAGGTGGTAAACCTAATATCAGGAGCATACGCTCTGATACCAATTGAAATTATACGTAGAAGGGGGTGAATAGGTGTATAGCTAATCAATTAAAAATTCAATGTAATATAAAATGAGATGATGCAACCGATCACTAAAAACAAGACTAGAAGCCGAATTCCCCGTGAAGGGCTCTGAACTTCTCCTCATGATTCCTCTAGATAAGAGTTTGAGGTGCTCAATTGCTATCTTGTTGTGATAAGTATAGATCGACAATAATGAATGAATAACAATCAAAAAGTAGAGACAAGAAAGCAATCACAAACAAGAAGATTTGTTTCGAGGTTCGAGCCACTGCTCTACGTCCCCGCCTTCACCACCGTGAAGGATTTCCAAATTAACTTTAGAACCTTTCACCAAGGGATTACAACCACACGGAGTACACAACTCTCCAATATACTCCTCTAGTGCAGAGGTAACACAAAGACAATGGAACAATCTTTGGGTGATCAAAAAACTACAAACTCTCTCTTCAAAACTGTCTTACAAAATCCTATAGAATAAAATATAAATTTGAAGCTCAAAAATTTGTTAGTGAGAGTAAAATCAGAAGAGAGATTTTGAGAACAAAAAACTTAAAGTAGATTTTTGAAAATAAAAGCACAAAACTGAAACTTGAAATCTCTTTCTCTTGAAACTGAAAACTTGATTTTTCAAATAGAATTGTTGTCGTAATAAACTCAACCCTAATAACCCCTTTATATAGGGTTTTAGAAGAGCAAACTTAGTATAATTTTACCAGCTTTAAATGGAATAAATTGACTCTTAAAATTCAACAAAATATGTTTTAAAAATATATTAAAAATCAGCCTCCAAAAATTAGCCGTTACTGCCAATCTGGCAGACTATTGGTCAACTTTGAGCACAGTTTTCAGGATGAAAACATCAGAATCCAGAACTAAGTATACAGACATAATTTATAACTCTATAAGTCTTTTTTCTAATGCAACTTAAATCAATTTAATATCATTTTGGAATAGAAAGTTATCAATAAAATACTGAAAGGTGTCAAATAAAAAACTGTAAACTGTTTGAGAACATGAATAGACTTCAAGCCAATATTTTACATATTTAACATTCGAATCAGAAAATAATTATTGAATAGAAAATTTATACTAAAATTATCTTTAAAATGCAATTTAAATCATACTAATTAAATATAAGAATAAAAAGTTATGATCAGAAATCTAAAAGGGTGTCGAGCAGATCAGCAGAATTAAAACTGGTTAAAATCCAAAACCATACTTTTGAAAAATGTACATTTTTTCGTGTGTGTATTTTTGAGCTTCAAATGTATATTCTACCCTTTAACAAACTAAACTAAATACAAACCAAATTCTTCTTGTAGAACTCCTTCTCCAAGTCGACTCGATCCAAACACGATCCAAAGAGCTTGACTCCAACCGAGTGCTAGATACGATCTTGACGTACGAGCACTTGAATCTACATATGTTAGCTCCAAAACTCCTCTGTTGAAGCTAGATACTTAATAATATTTTAATTAATAACTGAAACTATGTAAACACGAGATCATTAGTAAACTATAACTACATGAGTTAATCATGATCAAAACTAGAGTGATGGGCCTTTGGGCCAATAATGCAATCAATCCTTGAGTTTTGGACCTGGTTGATGAGCTTCGCATATACCATCGTGTGCCTCTTTGAGTGCTTCTTATGCTTCCAAATTAGAGAGACAACGGAGCAGGATACCGTCATAGGAATGACGATAGAGTGTCTTTACTATCAGGTCATAGTATAAGCGGAGAGACCTTTGTCGAACAGAAGTTGCTTCTTTAGGGTCATCTGGCAATATATCATACAAAACATAGTCAATGAGGGAAAACTGCCAATCTCTTAGTTCGAAATCCATTGAAGTTACATGGACTTCTTTAGTTTCCAACACATGTTTAGGACAAACAAGGTGTCAAGTAGCCACTGTATGATAATACGTTATGTCGATTGTAAGGCCAAAGTAGCTGCTAGTGCAGCCAAAGCGTCAGCCCTAATATTTTGGGATCGGGACACATGACCGATGTAAAAGCCATCAAATAAATTAGCCATTTTGATGACTACATAGTAATAAAGTACCAAATCCTCATGGCGAACCTCGTATTCTCCTTTAACCTAATTAACAATCAGTTTTGAATCACCATAAGCTTCAAGATAGCGTACTCTCATTTATGGGCGAGATGAAGGCCGATGAGTAGAGTATTATATTCTGCCATATTGTTAGAACATGGTCCATTAATGAAAACGCTCGATAAAGGACATAATTTTGCGATGAGATCAATACAAGCCTACATCAGCAATAGTCTTGCCTTTAGGGCCTGTTCTTGATGCTCCATCAAAGAACATTTGCCACACTTCGTCCTCTGAAGTCATATTAGATTCAAAAATTTCATCTGGAATATCATCATGAAGTTTTTGAAGTCACCTAGAGGAGGGGTGAATAGGTGACTAGCTAATCTAATGATGAATTAATGCGGAATTAAAACTATTTATGCAGACTACAAATTCTTAAGCGCAGCACACTAAGTATAACCTAAGAGTGTAGCCAAATTTTCCGTGAAGGGCTCTGAACTATCTCCTCAAGATTCCTCTAGATAAGAGTTGAGGTGCCGCTTTGGTTCTCTTGGTTGAATACAAGTGTGAGCAAACAATCCCCAAGCATATAACAATATAAACAAAAAATATGAAGCAAGTAAAGATATGAGCAACAAGCATAAGTAAGATACAAAGACAAGTGAGAGATAGAGAGAGCAATCGCAAACACGAGAGATTTGATTTGAAGTTCGAGCACACTTGCTCTACGTCCCCGCCTTTAACACTATGAAGGATTTTCACTAAAAACAGATCCCGCCGGATCACTCGGTGCCGCAACACCTACAAGCGAGTTCACACTAGAACTCCTTTGGACTCTCTAGTCCCTCTCTTGTTCCCACAAGAACAACACACCATAAGCGCGCAAGCTTGCCGAGGCCGCACCTCTACAACGAGCTCTCACTAGAACTCGAAACACTGCGAACCTGCAAGTCCGCCTCCTCCAAACAAGAATAAGAACTTTGGTGATCACAAAACTTTGATCACCTTAAATCACTCTCACAACAACTCTCCTATAGGATAGATATTTCAATGGAAAGCTTAAGTATGTGTGAGAAAAACAAGGATGGAATTTATGATGAAAAACTCAAGAATCACTTTTGAAAACACTCTTGATAAACTTTCTTTTGAATTGAAAATATTTGCTCTCAAACTAGTGGAGAAAACCTCTGAAATAGATGGGAAAATAGCTTTAAAACTCTCCAAAATCTTGTGTAAAATAGTCCATGGAAGCCCTATTTATTGGCTCCTCAAAAACTAGTCGTTACAGGCCAAATCAGCAGTCTGCACTGCTGTCGGTCGACCACCCGGCCGACCAGCCAACGGTCAGATTTCTGACCGTTGGGCCAGCGGTCGATCGGGTCGGTCAACCATGGCCTGGATACAGAGAGCAGAGCTCTCTGCTGGTCGACCGCCCCGGTCGACTGGGGCCATTTCCAGAGAGCAGAACTCTCTGGCGGTCGACCGAGTCGGTCGACCGCCCCCCCAGCCAAATAAGGCGTGCACGCTTTGTGCACATTAATCGGCTGACTCGGTTGACCGACTCCTGGCTCGGTCATCCGGCAGAAGCCTAAAACTGTATTTTTTAGGGATAAAAAGTTTGTCATTTTACCTTAGATAAAATCCCATAAATCCACAAAAAATCTACAAAAATAAGTTCAGTATTATACTTTGATAAACAAACATGTTTGAGTAAAAATTAAAAAAATTTACAAACATTTTGAACTATTTTTATAACTTAGAAATTGGCTTGAAACAAAATCTGTATTTTTTCAAATTGATTTTTCTAAAACTTCTCCAAATAGAAAGACAAGATATTTTAAACACTTTTAAGGCTTAGTGTGTATGGATATGATCCACTACACATATATGAGGAAATATCTATATTTTTGACATTAAGCTCTAAAATGGTTTTGGTTAAAATATATGTATATTTTGAATTCCAAAATCCAAACCGGTATTTTTCTAAAATGAAATTTTTTTGTATTTTTCCAAAATTAAAACTCTTTTATAAAAACTCATCTAAATCTTGTGTGTGAGTGTATATAATACTTGAGCAATCCACCAAATATTCTATCCTTTACATTTTATCTAAAAATAAAATCTTAACCAAACAAACCTAGACACAAGTCTTCTCTTAAAGGTCTTCACTTGAAGTCTTCTTCTCCTTCTTGACTTGGTCTAAACTTTGATCCAAAGAACTAGACTCCTCTCGAGTACTTGATGTGGTCTTGGTACATAAGCTCTTGAATCAACACGTGTTAGCTCCAAAACTTGATTTGAAATTCTTTGTTGAAGCTAAACACTTACTAAGATCTTGATCATAAATCTGAGACTAAATAAACACAAGATCATTAGTACTATAACCACATGAGTTAATCATCATTAAAACTAGAGTAATGGGCCTTTGGGCTAACAATCTCCCCCTTTTTGATGATGACAAAACTCATGAAGTATATATGCATGGATTAAAGTAAAGCTTCATAAAAGCTCCCCCTTAACTCATGCATAGCAATAAATAAGTATATAGAGCAATGAAGTGCATGAAACTAAACAACTATATATGCATCAATAAGGTGAGAGACTAATGCATAAATCCAACCAAAACTCCCTTTCGAAAAGCCTTCTCTCCCTTTTTGTTTAAACATTCAAAATCATTCTTCCCATTTTATGAAAACATAAAATGCATAAACACAATATATGTAAAAACTCAAATATGCATATATAACTCAAAATCTTTCTCTCCCTTTTTGTCAATCATCAATAAAGGGGTAAAAACTAAATCAACAATAAAGATATATATGTGTATACATTCATGAAGAGGAAGACGCTAAGTTAGCTTCCCTGTATACATGCATTACATGAGGAAGGGATGACAAGCTCTAACTCACATAACGCATAATATACAATGCATAAGTTGAGATGTGAAGCTCCCCCTACACACGTATATCACATAAGGAAGAGATGTTTACCTCCTCAATATAAGATACACTCAATATGAATCTATATGTAGAAGAGATGTTAAGCTCCTCTTGCATATAGATAATACATATCAAAGCATTTTTAATACAAATTTTGCTTAAACAAATTTTGAGATATCTTTGTAAATAAATAAAAAAATTTTAAGATACCAATTGTAAATAAACATTACAAATTTTGAATTTTTTCTTAAATCTCCAAATCAATTTGAGATATCACAAGATTTTGATAATATATGAAATAGAAAATTTGTGATACCAATTGAAATTGAAATACTTGTACATTTTAATACCAATGAAAGAAATATTTTATATTTTGATATCAATTAAAATATATGGTAAATTTTAATACAAAATAGGTAAAACATATTGATACCAATTGAAATTTAAACAATACAAATTCTAAGATATCATTTGTTCAAAAATAAAATTTTAAGATACCAATTGTAACTAAACATTATTGATACCAAGTGAAATTTAACCCAACTAGAAATTGAAACATATTGATACTAATTGAAGTATACTGTAAATATTGATACCAATAAAAATACCAATTGAAACTAATGCATAAGCTTGTTAAAGTACCAATTGAGATACCAATTAAAAATCAAGAATTAAATTAAGTTTAGCATAAACAAACTTTGTGCTTTAAACATGTAAATAAATTATAAATCAAGTACAATCAAATTATATATATGTATGAAAATAAAAATACCAATAGAAATTGATATTACTTGAAATGTGAGGCGTACATATATAGAAAACATATGAGCTACACAAAGAGATATCAATTGAAATACCAATTGAAAATATGATGAGAAGTAAAAGTATAACTCAAAAACAACCACCCTCTACATGCACATGATAAAAGATTTTCAATAAGGTGTACAAGGCATGGTCACCCATTGATTAGTACTCAATATTGCATATTTTATATCATATTCCCCATGCATAATACAACTAAATATATGATTTTTAATCCTCTTCTCTACTTATTTGCAGGTACACAATTAAAAGGAGATAAAGTAATTAATTACCTTAATTAGCAATAATTAAGGTGATTAGTTAAAGATCCAAGATAAAGTCAAATCTCACTCCAGATCCAGAGAGATCCTCGCAACAAACGAAGAAACTAACCATGCCACGTGGATAACCAACTCCTAACCAATCTCCACCAGAAAGATCAGATCAAACGGCTCTTAGATTGCCGCGCCCCGCGGCATGGGCGCGGCAATCTGGTGGCTGTTTGGCTCCGGATTTTGTGGTAACAGAATTCTCTCCAGAGGCTTCTCAGATCTGCTATAAATACTGGACTATAACCTGCGAGCTGAGACGGATCAGAGAAGAGAGAGAGATTAGTGTAAAGCTTGTAATTTTGTTAGTTTTTGTTTAGGGTTTGTAGCTCTCTATGATCTTCTCCTCCCTAGATTTCATTGCAAGAGAGAGTTGTAAGAGAGAGAGAGCTTGTATCATCAAGAAGTGACACTTGGAGCTATACAAGGATTGATCCATTCTCTACTTCTCTACTTGAGCTTGATTCTAGTTTACTTGCTTTATTACTTACTTTGTTTACTTCTTGCAATTTACTTCATGCTTTCTTGTATTTTTCTTATGGCTTGTTGTAGCTAAATTCTTCTCCATGTACTAGGTTACCACTAGTCTTGCTACTTCACTAACTCATGGGTGATTGCTTTTGTTCATCTTGCAAGTTGTATGATCTTCTCTTCTCCGATGGTTAAACCACCATCTTGCAAGTGAGAAAGTAATTAGGTCAACACGCGAGACAAATCCTACGCTAATGGAGTGACAACATTAGGCAAGCATTCGCTATCAAGGAGTCTAGTAAGTCTTGGCAAGCTAGCAAGGTAAGCTAGTCATGGATCTATTCTTTCTTTAAGTTTTCTTTCCTTTTCTTGTGAATACCAAATCCTCTTCTTGATTTCTTTTCCCACGACTTTTCCACCATGAACATATCCATCTTCTTTTAGTTTCTTTTTTCATTTGCTTCACTAAGTTTATAAGTAAGAGAAGAATACTCGTTTGTTCACTTCACTACCACACGTAAAGCTTCCATCGCGAGCTCTCCCTGAGATTCGACTCGGTATAGCCTTGTGCTATAGCGGAGACAAGAAAGGGTACATCAAATACATTTGCATCATAAAAAGTACACCTTTCCCGTCTAATCAAATTTTTTGGCGCCGTTGCCGGGGAGAGCGACGGTATTATTTTTAAAAGTGAGAAACTAAACTATATTTCTTCTCTGTTGCAGGTTACAGGAGAAGAAAACAGGAAAATATCAATTGCAGAATACATATAAGTGGCTCTGGTCTTCTGCTCTCAAAAGCAGAAGCCAGAAGTCCTCTGAACGGCCGCGGACCCGCGGCCCTGGCCGTGGAAACGCGGCAGTTTGGAGTTCATTACTGACCTAATTTTTGCAGGGGCTTCTGCTCTGCAAGATACTGCTGCCTATATACTTCATTTTCTGTATACTTCACTGTATTCCTGTTAATTAATTCAACAGTAAAAAATTGGTTGATAATTGCTAAAAAATTGTTAGACATATTGCATTATAGGCACGTGTCTTTCAATTACTTTAAATTTACTGTTGAAGAGTGCGTGGGACAAGGTACGTGATTCATTGCATATAGACTAAGACTCACTCTTTGTTTGATTTTTCTTACTTGGAGTGAACCTTGTTTGTTTCTATATCGTACACTTGCACAATTAATTCTAAGGGCACTTCCTGTAAATAACATAAGGTGGGGGAGGTCATTACCCTTTCCTTAGCCCGGAAATCATTTTCCCCACGTACTCACAATCCTAAGCTTGTAAATAAAATTTGATAGACGTTGGCCCTAGGGACATCCGGACTCACTTAGGAGATTATCCTAAGGGGGAAAAGTGTTGGAAATTGACTTCTGTAAAATCGGTGTCTAGGAAAGGGGTTAAGGGCCGAAAGCCCGAAGGTTGTTGGTTACTTAATTAAGGAACGTCTTCGGACGGAAAACCTCCCAACGACTTTACCCTTCCCTGGCTGATTTGCTTATAGTCAAGGTCTACACTAAACCTCCTGTGGACAGTCTATTTAGGAGTCATCTAGGACCAGAAACCCTAGACAAGCTTGGATTGATTTTTTCTTTTGTTGTTTGTTATTTTTCTTTTTTCGCTGGTGTGATCGGTGCACGTTGTTTGTGATTGTATATACAATAGTGGTTTTGTGATCCTAATTCTTTCTACACTTACACTTCCACAACTACTTCATCATGACCAACAACGTCTCACTTCAGGATCGATTTTATCCGATTCGCACCTCCATTCCTTCATGCATTCTTCTCCCCGAGCCTAATGGAAATCATTTTGAGCTGAAACCACAATTCATTAGTACACTTCCCCACTTCCATGGTTTAGAGTCTGAGGACGCGTACCTCTTTATTCGTGAGTTTGAAGAGGTATGCCAAATGATGAGAATATCCCAACTTTCTGAGGATGCTGTTAGGTTACGGTTCATACCGTTTGCACTTAAGGATTTAGCTAAGAAATGGCTTTATAGTCTTCCTGTTAGTTCCATATCTTCATGGGATGATTTTGTTAAGGTCTTCTTAGGAAATTCTATTCTATCCACAAAACAGCCCTCATGAGAAAAAACATAATGCAATTCAAGCAAGAACAAAATGAACCTTTCTGGAAATATCTTGAGCGTTTCAAAGACCTCTTAGCCCTATGTCCCCATCACGGCATAGAGAAATGGCGGCTATGCCAGATTATCTATGATGGATTAGATTACCAAACGAAAACACTTTTAGAATCCATGTGCCAAGGGGAATTTCTGAAGAAAGATGAACATCAGGGGTGGGATCTCTTTGAAACCCTAGCTGAGAAAACCATTCAGTGGGAGTCTTGTCCTGACAAATCCACTTCCACCACTTCCAGAACTGGTACACAATCCAAAGAATCCTCTCTAGCTTCAGAAACCAAGATCACACAATTAATGAAGAGGATAGAGTTGCTTGAGTCAATAGGGAATTCTGTGGTCAACCAGGTCAACCCATTGCCTTTGATTAGACCAGGTTGCACCAAATGTCAAGACCTTAGCCATGTTGTTGAGGAGTGTCCATTATATCAGCCCCCATTTCAGGAGAACATGAATGCAGCATTTACCAGACCCCCATACTCCAATACTTACAATTCAGGATGGCAGAACCATCCAAATTTTCCATGGAGTCAGTCTGGTCCTGAGCATCATATGCCACCACTTCCACATCTGTACAATGCTCAGTTTCATCCATCCAGTTTCGATCAGAATTCACTGTATGTTCATCCATCTCAAAGTCCACCACAGTCATATCAGGACCCACCACCATATTACCAATCACAGTTCCAATCTCCATATCCTCAACATCCACCCCAAAATAATTCTGAAATATCTGAGTTGAAACAAATGATAGAAACCTTAACAAAGAACCAGCAACAGGAGTTGAATGAAATGAAGGTCCAGATCAAGCAATTGGCTGAGAATCAAAAAGGACTGTTCTTAAGCCAGCCATTGCTAAATCCCAAAGTTGAAAATTCAGGACCCAGTCACTGTCATGCCATTCATACCCTGAGATCTGGTAAACAAGTTGACAATAAGGTTACTAGTCCACAATCTCATCCAGTACCAAAGCCAACATCTCATGTCCCAATACCACCAACTTTTGACAAACCATCCTCTAGTACAGAGCCATCCACTTCCAAAGCCAAGGGTAAAGAAAAGGTAGATGAGCAACCTTATAAGCCTAGAGTACCATATCCAAATAGGCTTCTAAATAACAAGTCAAATGCTCACATGGAGAAAATAAAAGAAACATTCAATAAGGTCCAAATCAATGTCCCTCTTCTTGATGCCATTCAACAAGTGCCATCATATGCCAAATTTTTGAAGGAAATGTGCACCAAGAAGAGAAAGACCCAAGTCCCTAAAAAAGTCTTCCTAGCATCATCCATCAATGAGTTGCTCACTGGTCCAATTCCTGTTAAGTACAAAGACCCAGGGAGCCCCACCATTTCATGCATCATAGGACAGACTACCATCAATAGGGCACTTCTTGATTTGGGGGCCAGTATCAATCTCCTACCTTTCTCTTTGTACCAACAATTGGGGTTAGGTGATCTCCTCCCGACCCAAATGACCATCCAATTGGCTGATCGCTCTGTTACTAAACCCAAGGGGGTAATTCAAGATGTCCTGGTCAAAGTTGGAGAATTCTTTTATCCAGTTGACTTTGTTGTCCTTGAAACAAAACCAGTGTCAAATTCCAATCAAAGGGCACAAATTCCTGTCATTCTGGGTCGACCATTCCTGGCTACTGCAAATGCAATCATTAATTGCCGGAATGGATCAATGAGGTTGACTTTTGGTAACATGACACATGAACACAATGTCTTCCACACACAGCCTCACAAAACAAAAGATCAAACATTTGAGGTTAGCTTCATTAGTAACAATTGTGAGGAGGAAGGTGAAGATCCAAAAGATGAGTCACAACCTTGTGATTCTCTTATCCGAGTACCCTTTCAAACGGGGAAAGTTGATTTGGATATCTTCACTTTCAATGAGCCAACTGAGACTGTATTTGAACCTCCAATTGATATATCATTTGAAGACTTGTTTGCTGATGAGATCATGTGCTTAGATGAGTCAACTCGGGGTAAATTAGTTAATTGTCCACTTCCGGATGTTAATGTGAGTTTTGAAGAATTATATGGAGAAGAGTTAAAATTTCTAAACACTGGAAGTGATGAGATTCTGAGTAAGAGTGGTGATAAGGACTTTGTTTGTGAACGATGTGGTGGAAAGAGTATGAATAAAAATAACAACAATTGAAACTGGAATCACCTAGGGTAAGAATAATTCAGACCGTTTCCCAATGGAGTTCAAGAAAGAGAACACATTGGAACGATGGGAAACGGGCCAGAGGGAAGCGACCAAAAGCCCAGGTGAGAGTTACACTTGTATATTCCTTGTAAATAATTCCTTTCCCTTCCATTTTGTTTCATGCATACATATATCACGATGCATTGGGGACAATGCATGAAATAAGTGTGGGGGAGGGTTTACTAACATAGGATCATAGGATTTTCAATTTTTTAGGATTTTCATTTTCTTTTTAGGTTTTATTTTCTTTTAGATTTTACCTTTCTTTATAGATTTTCTATTTTCTTTTAGATTTTTCTTTAATAAAAAAAAATAAAAAAATAAAAAAATAAAAACTTTTTGAAATAAGAAACAAAGTTTTGATCTATTTTTAAGAAAATTAAGATGTATCTTAGAAATTAAGAAAGCCTTAATTATGACATCTTAAACATAGTTGAAGTAATAGATCTTGTTTGAAAATTATAGGCTAAGTAAGTAAAATTGAGGAGATATTTTTTATCTTGCATTTTTTGCCTTAAATAATATGCACTTTACACTTACACATTTCTTGGGATGGAAACAAAGACCAAAAATGCCATATATATATATATAAAAAAAAAAAAAAGAAAAAGAAAAAAAAAAATATATATATATATAAATAAAAGATCACCTATTAAGCTGGGAAATTGTGCCTCAAGAAGCATGATGACTCACGCCTAACAGTGATCTCACTTATTAAGCTGGGTAATTGTGCCTCAAGAAGCATGATTATTCACGCCTAACGGTGATTAAGAATAATCCCTCTTAGTTTTGTGGCCTTTTTCACTCGAGTCCTTAAACCCGAGGGATGTTTCCTCATCTGGTGCCCTAAGACCATCTGGTCTGGGAGTCATCGGTTATAGGCTCGCTACATGGGTGAATTAGAAAGCCTAATAAAACTAAGGGAAGAAAAAGAAAAAAAAAAAAGAATATATATAAATAAATGGCTTGATGGTTGGAGTTGAAATCCCAGAAATCTTCACTTACACGGTGTGCATATTATCTAGGTTTTATGAAAGATAAAATATTCAATCCAATTTTGAATTCTTACCTTAATTAAAAACAAGATCTTGCATAGATACTAAGTTTAAGGAAGATTGATTATAGGTGGACTTATGACCTAGGATCACTTATATTTTCACAAAAATAGTTCGTAAACTTGTCTCTTATTCAAAATGCGTTTTCAAAATACTAACATTTGTCTTCTTTCTTTATGGATTTTGTGGGTGCAATCCGCTGAAAACCCTCAGGAGACAACACTCCTCCTCTAGGGTAACCTAGAGGTTTAACGGCTTGTTGCACATGCTCAGTGCAATCGCGTCACCTGCGAAAGTGGTGTAATAAACTTGTAGTTTAGATTTTCTTTTCTTTTCTTTGTTTTGCTCGGGACGAGCAAAAGAATAAGTGTGGGGGTGTGATTAGTACTCAATATTGCATATTTTATATCATATTCCCCATGCATAATACAACTAAATATATGATTTTTAATCCTCTTCTCTACTTATTTGCAGGTACACAATTAAAAGGAGATAAAGTAATTAATTACCTTAATTAGCAATAATTAAGGTGATTAGTTAAAGATCCAAGATAAAGTCAAATCTCACTCCAGATCCAGAGAGATCCTCGCAACAAACGAAGAAACTAACCATGCCACGTGGATAACCAACTCCTAACCAATCTCCACCAGAAAGATCAGATCAAACGGCTCTTAGATTGCCGCGCCCCGCGGCATGGGCGCGGCAATCTGGTGGCTGTTTGGCTCCGGATTTTGTGGTAACAGAATTCTCTCCAGAGGCTTCTCAGATCTGCTATAAATACTGGACTATAACCTGCGAGCTGAGACGGATCAGAGAAGAGAGAGAGATTAGTGTAAAGCTTGTAATTTTGTTAGTTTTTGTTTAGGGTTTGTAGCTCTCTATGATCTTCTCCTCCCTAGATTTCATTGCAAGAGAGAGTTGTAAGAGAGAGAGAGCTTGTATCATCAAGAAGTGACACTTGGAGCTACACAAGGATTGATCCATTCTCTACTTCTCTACTTGAGCTTGATTCTAGTTTACTTGCTTTATTACTTACTTTGTTTACTTCTTGCAATTTACTTCATGCTTTCTTGTATTTTTCTTATGGCTTGTTGTAGCTAAATTCTTCTCCATGTACTAGGTTACCACTAGTCTTGCTACTTCACTAACTCATGGGTGATTGCTTTTGTTCATCTTGCAAGTTGTATGATCTTCTCTTCTCCGATGGTTAAACCACCATCTTGCAAGTGAGAAAGTAATTAGGTCAACACGCGAGACAAATCCTACGCTAATGGAGTGACAACATTAGGCAAGCATTCGCTATCAAGGAGTCTAGTAAGTCTTGGCAAGCTAGCAAGGTAAGCTAGTCATGGATCTATTCTTTCTTTAAGTTTTCTTTCCTTTTCTTGTGAATACCAAATCCTCTTCTTGATTTCTTTTCCCACGACTTTTCCACCATGAACATATCCATCTTCTTTTAGTTTCTTTTTTCATTTGCTTCACTAAGTTTATAAGTAAGAGAAGAATACTCGTTTGTTCACTTCACTACCACACGTAAAGCTTCCATCGCGAGCTCTCCCTGAGATTCGACTCGGTATAGCCTTGTGCTATAGCGGAGACAAGAAAGGGTACATCAAATACATTTGCATCATAAAAAGTACACCTTTCCCGTCTAATCACCCATCCATCCGCCCTTTAAGGGGTTGGTAGAGATTTTCAAAAACAAGAGCATGAAAAATATTTTAGCATTGAAAACACTACCAAATGAAGAATACATAACTAGTTAAAAGTAATTTTTAAAAAACTAGTTGAATATCCTTCAAATATGAAACCAGATCATATGTATATCATGAAACATACTAAATACATAAGAGTTGACACTCAAAATCTATAAAGCACAAAAGTTCTCATGAAAATAATGTCATGAGTAAACAAATAAAATGTGAGTGTACAAGCATCATGTGAATAGCATATTCATGAAAATAGTCAATTAGGCTCAAAAACATCAATCATGTGAAAAACATGAAAATTCATTTTATCAAACAAATATGAAAATCATAAAGATTTTATTTTTCATTTAAAAACAAACTTCAAGGTATATGTATGATTTATCCAAGTCTAACAATATACATACATATCCTAAACTAAAATGAGTCCATAATGTAATTTGCATGAAAGCAAGCGACTCAAGGGCATACATGTATATTTATTAGTTTTGAACAAAAGATTACATATACATGAAATAAAAACATGAAATAGGCAAAACAAGTGTAAATGAGTGAATCATTAAAACTAGGCTATATAAGTACATGTAGTGAGTACAAATGAGCAATGAAGTGCAAACACATATGAATCAAATTGTTGCTCACTACTTGTACAACTATATACACAAATTTTAACAAAAACTACATCTAAACAAGTATTTACCACATGAAGTATAAAACATGATTATTTTAACAAACACTAACACATGCTAAAAATCATCAATTATAAAAGCATGTAAATTAAATAGGAGTTTAGAGATAGTTACCAAACCAAAGAACTATACTCTAAGTCTCCAAAACATGGTGGTCCTTCTACCAAACCTTCCTTGATAGTGGTGCATCAATATGTGTGTCCATCTAGTCCATGTGCATCCACCACCAAGGCACCATACCTCTCACGTTTTGTGAGAGCCCGCACCTACATCAAATACAAAAGGTGGGGACTTTGGTACCCATTTTCTTTTGGGTCCACGGGGGTTAGCATTATAAGGAATCTAAACATTCTTATTAGCAAAATTAAAGAATTAATTCTATCATTAAAAAATTTTGCCAAATGGCCTTTGTGGTCGCAATGTGTACACTTGTATATTCTAGCATGCATATGTGTATGAGTGTGTTCATTGTTGGTCCCGAGATGATGCCAAGTGTGGATCTAAAATATAATGTCAACACTCACACAAGGATATTAGTATTAAAGAAATAAACGTACTTGCAATAAGGAAAATAATCACAGAAAAATTAAGCAAACGCAAACACGAGTGATTTATCCTGATTCGGTCCTCGTGACCTACATCCAGTCCCCAAACCACCCGCTTAAGATTTTCCTTTATCCTTTGACTTTGTACACCCAAAATCAAAACCTTGTATCCCATTTAACAAATCCCCTTTGCCAAATGTATACAACTCTTCTTACAACCAAGAAGACCACAACACCTTGTACAACTTCTCTTCTACTCCAAGAAGACGCTCTTTTACAATGCTTCCTTTGAGTGATTACAAACTTTCCTTTAAGTCTTGATTCAGTTATGTGATCGTGGATAAGGGCTATTATAGGTTGGCTTTCAGAAATCTTCACTTTGGAGTAGAAATTTGGTGAAGAAACAGAAAGTGGGAACAGTTTTCAGAGAACCAGAATTTTGGCAAGATTTTTTGTCAGAAAACTATATATTTTTAATTGGTGTTCTAAACCTAAGTTAACAACTCTATTTATAGCTGAACTCTATGGTTAGTTAGGGTAGTTATTAGGACCATTTGGAATGTTTAAATGTTGGAAAACGTTGAAGGAAACACCAAAAAACAGAAACTATTCAACAGTCAGAAACTGTCATTAGTCGACTTGAGATATGGGGTTAGTCAACTAGGGTAGGAAAATTTCTCAAGGTTAGTCAACTATAGAAGAGACCATGTCGACTAGGTTAAGGGTGAATCATTAGACAAGTTTTTGAAAACTGAAACTAGTCGACCAGAGGAAAAGTATAAGTCGGCTGCAACATCTATTAGTCGAGTATATAAACTGTTAAGTCTACTAACAGTGACAAACAGAGAGTGGGACCTTTCAGGACAAAAAGATAGTCGACTAGGGAAATAAGTAAGTCGATTATACCAAGGATAAGTCGACTATACAAGGCTATAAGTCGACTAATAGACTATGATGTGTGTGTGTGTTTCAAGGCTTTTAACATGCTATCAACAATTACAGTACACATCATTATCAACTCTCTTTGGGAAGTCTTGATCATGTGAAACTCTTGAATAGGCTTGAGATAGAGATCCATATGATATGGCTTCACAAATGTATTATCAAAAGTAAGTTCCAACATTCTCCCCCTTTTTGATGATGACACTTTGTGTGCACAAATGCTCCCCCTGCAGAAAATAAGTTATATGTTCTCCCCCTGCAGAAAATGGGTTATAATAGATATAGAAACACTAGTGTTCTCCCCTTGTAGCAAATATATCATAACATGTATATATATATATGATAAATATTTGAAGCATTATTCTTATCAAACTTCTTATATGGTACCTGAAAGATAAACATTAGATGGTACCAATCATAAGAACAAAGCATTAACCTTTAGGAGACCAAACCCAATTTGAATTTGGTTTCCATCTGTTAGTATATACATAATTGCGTGAATTACATATATCATGTATGTATGATGCGATAAAAGTATTTTTGTCAATAATGCTTAAGTTTTTAGGAATCCATATAAATTTATTCTTAATTCTTTTTGAAATAATATCAGACTTTCTTGTCGCAAAAGAATTATATGGATTACTAACATATGAAGATTTTTCAAAAAGTCCAAGACCATAATGATTATGTGACATCTTTTGATATGATAACAAATCATTCAACTTTTCTTTTCCTTGATTAAACTTAGTCACATTTTTCAAAATCTTCATATTTCATTTTGAAAACTGACATGTCTTTATGTAACACAGAAATTCTTTAATTTAAAGACATAGTTTGCTTTTTAAGCAAAGTATTTTCTTTTATAAAATTCTCATTATCCTTTTTCAATGATGATATCACTTTTTCAAAATCATCTTTTTGAGAATTTATAGAAGAAACTTGAGAGTCATAACATAAATTTTCTTTGAAATTTTTTTCATTTCCTTTAATAAAACTTTATTTTTCATTTTTTCATTCTTTAGATCATTGAATAATTCATGGAATGCATCTAAAAGTTCAGTATATTATACCTCATTTTCTTCTAGCGCCATGTAACAGATGTTGGCATGTTCAGTGGCTTCTTCTTCATCAGAGGAAGAGGAATCACTGTTTTTCCATGATGCTTAGTAATCTTTCTTCTTTCTGAACTTTTTGCTCTTGAATTTACCTTTATTTTTGAGCAATGGGCAATCCTTCTTCATATGACCTGTTTTATTACAATTAAAACATTTAAACTTACCTTACTTTAAGAATCTTCTGAATTTTCTTGAAAGCATTGCCATCTCCTCTTCATCGTCATCTGAATTGTCCGTGTCTAAGGATGCATGGAAGGCAAGTTCTTTCTTCTTTGAGAGAGATTGTTGTTCATCCTTCTTTCTTTCTTCGAGTTGCACTTCATATGCCATTAGATTACCAATAAGGTTTACTAATGTCATTGTTGAGAGATCATTCGCTTCTTCTATTGCAGTTGTCTTCTTCTCCCAATCTGGTGTGAGTGCTCGAAGGATCTTGCGAACTTTTTCGACTTGGGTGTATTCCTTTCCACGGGATGCTAAGGAATTGGTAATGTCGGTGAATCTTGTAACCATTTCTGAGATGGTTTCATTCTCCTTCATTTTGAAAAGTTCAAACCTGTGGATAAGAACAGAAATTTTAGATTCCTTAACCTTATTTGTGCCTTCATGGGTTACCTGAAGAGTGTGCCATATTTGATTTGCAGAAGTGGCTATTGAGACACGGTTGAATTCTTCTTTGGTTAAGGCACAGAATAATGCATACATCGCTTTGGCGTCAAGGTTCGCATTCTTCTTTTGATCATCACTCCAAGCGGTATAGTTGGTTGTCGGTTTGGTGTACGGTGCTTCTACTATGTTCCGAAGTTCGTAGTTGAGCGATTGCAAGTAGATCTTCATTCTACACTTCCAATAGTTATAGTTGGATCCGTCAAATAGCGGTGGACGTTGTGTAGAATGTCCTTCTTAGAATTATGACGAAGGGAACTCCATTGCCATCCTTGTAGATTGTTGACTAGGTATACATGGCCCTAATACTAATTGTTGGTCCCGAGATGATGCCAAGTGTGGATATAAAATACAATGTCAACACTCACACAAGGATATTAGTGTTAAAGAAATAAACGTACTTGCAATAAGGAAAATAAATCACAGAAATGTTAAGCAAACGCAAACACGAGTGATTTATCCTGGTTCGGTCCTCGTGACCTACATCCAGTCCTCAAGCCACTCGCTTGAGATTTTCCTTTATCCTTTGACTTTGTACTCCAAAAATCAACACCTTGTATCCCACTTGACAAATCCCCTTTGCAAAATGTATACAACTCTTCTAACAAGCAAGAAGGCCACAACACCTTGTACAACTACTCTTCTACACCAAGAAGACGTTCTTGTACAATGCTTCCTTTGAGTGATTACAAATTTCTTATAAGCCTTGATTCAGTATGTGATCGTGGACAAGGGCTATTATAGGTTGACTTTCAGAAATCTTCACTTTGGAGTAGGAATTTGGTGAAGAAACAAAAAGTGGGAACAGTTTTCAGAGAACCAGAATTTTGGCAAGATTTTTAGTCAGAAAACTATATATTTTTAATTGGTGTTTTAAACCTAAGATAACAACCCTATTTATAGCTGAACTCTATGGTTAGTTAGGGTAGTTATTAGGACCATTTTGAATGTTTAAATGTTGGAAAACGTTGAAGGAAACACCAGAAAATAGAAACTGTCCAACAGTCAGAAACTACCATTAGTCGACTTGAGATATAGAGTTAGTCGACTAGGGTAGGCAAATTTCTCAAGGTTAGTCGACTATAGAAGAGACCAAGTCGACTAGGTCAAGTTTGAATCAATAGACAAGTTTCTGAAAACTGAAACTAGTCGACCAGAGGGAAGGTATAAGTCGACTACAACATCTATTAGTCGATTATATAAACTGTTAAGTCGACTAACAGTGACAAACAGAGAGTTAGGATCTTTCAGGAAAAAAAGATAGTCGACAAGGGAAATAAGTAAGTCGACTATACCAAGGATAAGTCGACTATACAAGGCTATAAGTTGACTAATAGACTATGATGCGTGTGTGTGTGTGTTTCAAGGCTTTTAACATGCTATCAACAATTACAGTACACATCATTATCAACTCTCTTTGGGAAGTCTTGATCATGTGAAACTCTTGAATAGGCTCGAGATAGAGCTCCATATGATATGGCTTCACAAATGTATCATCAAAAGTAAGTTCCAACATTCTCCCCCTTTTTGATGATGACACTTTGTATGCACAAATGCTCCCCCTGCAGAAAATAAGTTATATGTTCTTTCCCTGCAGAAAATGGGTTATAACAGATATAGAAACACTTGTGTTCTCCCCCTGCAGCAAATATATCATAACATGTATATATATATGACAAATATTTGAAGCATTGTTCTTATCAAACTTCTTATATGGTACCTGAAAGATAAACATTAGATGGGACCAATCATAAGAGCAAAGCATTAACCTTTAGGAGACCAAACCCAATTTGAATTTGGTTTCCATCTGTTAGTATATACATAATTGCATGAATTACATATATCATGTATGTATGATGCGATATAAGAATTTTTGTTAATAATGCTTAAGTTTTTAGGAATCCATATAAATTTGTTCTTAATTCTTTTGAAATAATATCAGACTTTCTTGTCACAAAAGAATTATATGGATTACTAACATATGAAGATTTTTCAAAAAATCCAAGACCATAATGATTATGTGACATCTTTTGATATGATAACAAATCATTCAACTTTTCTTTTCCTTGATTAAACTTAGTCACATTTTTCAAAACCTTCATATTTCATTTTGAAAACTGACATGTCTTTATGTAACACAGAAATTCTTTCATTTAAAGACATAGTTTGCTTTTTAAGCAAAGTATTTTATTTTATAAAATTCTCATTATCCTTTTTCAATGATGATATCACTTTTTCAAAATAATCTTTTTGAGAATTTGTAGAAGAAACTTGAGAGACATAACATAAATTTTCTTTGAAAATTTTTCATTTTCCTTTAATAAAACTTTATTTTTCATTTTTTCATTCTTTAGATCATTGAATAATTCATGGAATGCATCTAAAAGTTCAGTATATTGTACCTCATTTTCTTCTAGCGCCATGTAACAGATGTTGGCATGTTCAGTGGCTTCTTCTTCGTTAGAGGAAGAGGAATCACTGTTTTCCCATGAAGCTTGGTAATCTTTCTTCTTTCTGAACTTTTTGTTCTTGAATTTACCTTTATTTTTGGGCAATGGGCAATCCTTCTTCATATGACCTGTTTTATTGCAATTAAAACATTTAAACTTACCTTGATTTAAGAATCTTCTGAATTTTCTTGAAAGCATTGCCATCTCCTCTTCATCGTCATCTGAATTGTCCGTGTCTAAGGATGCATGGAAGGCAAGTTCTTTCTTCTTTGAGAGAGATTGTTGTTCATCCTTCTTTCTTTCTTCGAGTTGCACTTCATATGCCATTAGATTACCAATAAGGTTTACTAATGTCATTGTTGAGAGATCATTCGCTTCTTCTATTGCAGTTGTCTTCTTCTCCCAATCTGGTGTGAGTGCTCGAAGGATCTTGCGAACTTTTTCGACTTGGGTGTATTCCTTTCCAAGGGATGCTAAGGAATTGGTAATGTCAGTGAATCTTTTAACCATTTCTGAGATGGTTTCATTCTCCTTCATTTTGAAAAGTTCAAACATGTGGATAAGAACAGAAATTTTAGATTCCTTAACCTTATTTTTGCCTTCATGTGTTACCTGAAGAGTGTGCCATATTGATTTGCAGAAGTGGCTATTGACACACGGTTGAATTCTTCTTTGGTTAAGGCACAGAATAATGCATACATCGCTTTGGCGTCAAGGTTCGCATTCTTCTTTTGATCATCACTCCAAGCGGTGTAGTTGGTTGTCAGTTTGGTATACGATGCTTCTACTATGTTTCGAAGTTCGTAGTTGAGCGATTGCAAGTAGATCTTCATTCTATACTTCAAATAGTTATAGTTGGATCCGTCAAATAGCGGTGGACGTTGTGTAGAATGTCCTTCTTTGAATTGTGACGAAGGGAACTCCGTTGCCATCCTTGTAGATTATTGACTAGGTATACAGGGCTCTGATACCAATTGTTGGTCCTGAGATGATGCCAAGTGTGGATCTAAAGTACAATGTCAACACTCACACAAGGATATTAGTGTTAAAGAAATAAACGTACTTGCAATAAGGAAAATAAATCACAGAAAAGTTAAGCAAACGCAAACACGAGTAATTTATCCTGATTCGGTCCTCGTGACCTACATCTAGTCCTCAAGCCACCCGCTTGAGATTTTCATTTATCCTTTGACTTTGTACACCCAAAATCAACACCTTGTATCCCACTTGACGAATCCCCTTTGCAAATGTATACAACTCTTCTTACAACCAAGAAGGCCACAACACCTTGTACAACTTCTCTTCTACACCAAGAAGACGCTCTTGTACAATGCTTCCTTTGAGTGATTACAAATTTATTATAATCCTTGATTCAGTATGTGATCATGGACAAGGGCTATTATAGGTTGACTTTCAGAAATCTTCACTTTGGAGTAGGAATTTGGCGAAGAAACAGAAAGTGGGAACAGTTTCAGAGAACCAGAATTTTGGCAAGATTTTTGGTGAGAAAACTATATATTTTTAATTGGTGTTTTAAACCTAAGATAACAACCCTATTTATAGCTGAACTCTAGGGTTAGAGTTAGGGTAGTTATCAGGACCATTTTGAATGTTTAAACGTTGAAAAATGTTGAAGGAAACACCAGAAAACAGAAACTGTCCAACAGTCAGAAATTGCCATTAGTCGACTTGAGATATGGGGTTAGTCGACTAGAGTAGGCAAATTTCTCAAGGTTAGTTGACTACAAAAGAGACTAAGTCGACTAGGTCAAGTTTGAATCAATAGACAAGTTTCTGAAAACTGAAACTAGTCGACCAGAGGGAAGGTATAAGTCGACTACAACATTTATTAGTCAACAATATAAACTGTTAAGTGGACTAACAGTGACAAACAGAGAGTTGGGATCTTTCAGGACAAAAAGATAGTCGACTAGGAAAATAAGTAAGTCGACTATACCAAGGATAAGTCGACTATACAAGGCTATAGGTCGACTAATAGACTATGATGTGTGTGTGTTTCAAGGCTTTTAACATGCTATCAACAATTACAATACACATCATTATCAACTCTCTTTGGGAAGTCTTGATCATGTAGAACTCTTGAATAGGCTTGAGATAGAGATCCATATGATATGGTTTCACAAATGTATCATCAAAAGTAAGTTCCAACAATCATGACGTGCAAAGTGTGCATATGCATGTTGTGGGTGATGTGCATGAACATGTGGAACTTGTTTATTTTAAAACAAGGTTTCCAATCTATTATGGTTAAATGCACAATTGCTCAAAGTTGAGCTCAAACAATCTATTCTATTTTTCAAAAAATTTAATTTCATTTTTATCAATGGTGGTAGCATGAAAAGCATGATCAACAATCTTTTTCTTTTTAGGAACATTTTCCTTTTCTTTTGAAACAATTTTTCTTTTTAAAGAGTTGTTTTCTTGCAAAGCAATCTCTTTTTGTTTTTTTACCAAAACAATTTATCTTTCAAAGAAGTATTTCCTTCACAAAGATCATTTAGCTTAGAGGGCAATGAAATATTCTCATTTTTTAAAAATTCATTTTCTTTTACAATGCATACAACTTTATTTTTAAAAGAATCATTTTCTTTTAACAAGCAATCAAATTTATTTTTTTATTTCATATTATCCTTTTTAAGCATGTCATATTTTTCTAGAAGTTGTTGATAAAATGAAGCAAGCTTATTATAAGACATATCAACATCCTCTTCTAACTCGGATTCGGAGTTTACCTCAAGGGGTTATCCCCTTAGACCATGTAGCATACATTGGAAGCATCACTTCCAACATCCGAGTCGCTCGCCGCATAGTATTGCTCTTGTTCGCTAAAGGAGAGTATGATGTTCCATACTACAAAAGCCGAATCAAACTTAGCAACTCTACGTAAATAATCATCATTTAGAGTTGACTTTAAGCATGAATGGCTTTTGAGTTAGCCTCAATATACTTGCTATTACTAACATATGAATCCTTAGTGGTAGCAAGATAAACATGAATACCTAGGCCTTTGAGGTACAAAGACATCTTAACCTTCCAAGTTTGGATGTTAAAAATGTCAAAGGTGGAAGGTGACATGAAATCCAGGTGTGTATAAATAAATATTGTGATTAGCCAAAAAACAAGAATCTTTAACTCTAGGTTGTTAGACCCAAATCAAGAGTACCTGGCTCTGATACCAATTGAAATCACCTAGAGGGGGGGTGAATAGGTGACTAGCTAATCTAATGATGAATTAATGCGAAATTAAAAGTATTTATGCAAACTACAAATTCTTAAGCGCACACACCAAGTATAACCTAAGAGTGTAGCCGAATTCCCGTGAAGGGCTCTGGACTATCTCCTCAAGATTCCTCTAGATAAGAGTTGAGGTGCTGCTTTGGCTCTCTTGGTTGAATACAAGTGTGAGTGATTGAGCTTGAACCTGCACACAAGAATACATAATTTCAGATTTAGAATAAAGAGTGCAAGGTGTGAAAAACACCTAGAGGGGGGGTGAATAGGTGTTAATACTAATCTAATGATCTTTTTAAACAAGTATGTATGTATGATGCAACCGGTCACTCAAAACAAGAAATTGAGCCGAATTCCCCATGAAGGGCTCTAGAACTTCTCCTCTTTGATTCCTCTAGATTATGAGTTGAGGCGCGTAATTGTATTCTTGTTGAGATGTATAAAGACCGAAAAATGCAAGTGAATGAAATGGGAGCAATAATGAAGTGCAAGCAAGAGGTATCACAAGATAAAAATGTAATGAAAAACAATAAGGAAACCAACCGCAAACACAAGTAATTTGTTTCGAGGTTCGAGCCACCGCTCTAAGTCCCCGCCTCCACCACCGTGAAAGATTTTCACTAAATCCGCAAAGGGAATTACAAGAGGTCTACAGAAGACCGGAGTACTGAACTCCCATCAATCCAACCTCTATACAAGAGGGACTCAATACAAAGAAATACAAGTAACTAGGTGATCAAAAAACCACAAACTTCTCTCTTACAACTACTTATAGAATGGGAATAATTTTTGGCTCAAGAAGTGAAGTGAGAAAAATTCAGATGTAAAGAAAGTAAAGAGAGCTTGAAAATCATTGAAAAAACTTTAACCAAGAATGCACTTACAAAGTGAGAGCTTTGAAAACTTTTCTTTTCTTTTGAAACTCAAAACAATAGGGATTTTTCTTGAATTTAACAAGAGACCAATGCCATCTATTTATAGGGATTAGAAGAGATCTTTTCATCATTAAAACTAGGTTAATAGGTCAGGAAATAGCTTGAAGAAATTCAGAGATAGCTGAAAGAAACATCAAAATCAAATCCAGAAAATAGTTTTCAAGAAACTAGCCGTTGGGGCTGCTGGCGGCTGTCGGTCAACCGGCCCGGTCGACCGGCAGTCTATCTGGCAAACTAGCCGTTGGACTTGGTCGACCGGTCGGTCGACCGCAGGCTAAACAAAAAACAATAGTTTGTTCTGTCGGTCGACTGGCCCGGTCGACCGACAAAACCCGAGAGCAAGGGTCAGTCAGTCGGTCAACTGGTCCGGTCGACCGACAGATGTGCACAAACGTGCATGCAATTGCCACAAGGCCAGGTCGACCGGTGCGGCCGACCGATCAGGCCTGAAATATTTTCGGTCGACCGCCCGGTCGACCGTTGGGCCTAAAACAGTTTTATTATGGGAAAACTTTTGAACTTCAAAGAATTTTTTAAAATATTTTTAAATGGCTAGATGATTAAGTAGCATGCTATAAGGGATGGTATACATGATCTAAACTAGTTGTAAAAATATGAAATATTTAGAGACATGTATATCAATCAAGACATGCACCTAATCTAACTAACCAAAACAAAAACCGTATTTTGAAAAATGAAAGTGTGTATGTTTTCTTGAGCCAACTTATCATAACCTCATTCTTTAACAAACTAATTCTTACAAAAGTTCTAGGTAACTACAAGATCTTCAAATTAGGGCTTCTCTATATGCAATGATGAATAGCTTGAATCCTTGAACCCGAATTGAGTCAACTTGAGTCAAAAATACCTTCCTTTAGGAAAGAAGACATTTTGAATCCTTAGAACCTTGAAACACACTTAAACACTAAAATATGATTAGTACAAATAACAATATATATTTTGTAATCATCAAAACTCAAAAATCGGGTGATTGTAACCTTGGGCCAACAATCTCCCCCTTTTGATGATGACAAAACATATGAGTTATTTAACAAAAAAATTGAGAAAGGAGCTTGGAGGCTCCCCCTCAAATCATGCTATATATATGAATGGCTATATACATGAATGAATTTTACAAAAAGTAAAAACAAAACCTTGGCATAAGAGAGAACTAATAATCCAAAACATATAGCTCAAAAGTAACCAAACAATAACTTAAAACACATAACTTAAAACTCAAAACTCAAAACTCAAAACTCAAAACTCAAAAGAATAAACTAACTTTTTCTCTTTTTTGTCATGCATCAAAAAAGGTAAATATTGTTAAAAAAAATTTCATGATTCCATAACACAAACATTCAATTCACCACAAATAAAAGAAAATCTAGTATAGTCTACTGATTTTGTAAAAATATCGGCAAGTTGAAAATCTGTAGAAACATAATCAATTTCAATATCACCTTTCTCATAATGATCTCGAAGAAAGTGATACAGAATGTCAATGTGCTTGGTCTTATTATGTTGATTTGTATTTTTAGTCATATGAATAGTACTAGTATTATCACAAAATATTTTAATATGGTCATAATGCAAATCATAGTCAAGGAGAGTATGTTTCATCCAAAGGACTGTGCACAACAAGCCCCCGCCGCAACATACTCCGCCTCGGCGGTTGAGAGGGCTACCGAATTTTATTTCTTGAAAGACCATGAAACAAGACAATTACCGAGAAATTGACATGTTCCACTTGTACTCTTCCTATCCACTCTACAACCCGCATAGTCGGCATCCGAAAAACTCGTCATGGAAAATTGTCCGACCTTCGGATACCACAAACCCATTTCAATTGTGCCCTTAAGGTATCTAATAATGCGTTTTACCGCAATCAAATGGGACTCTTTAGGACATAATTGAAATCGAGCACAAAGACATACACAAAACATAATGTCCGGTCTACTAGCCGTTAAATACAACAAGCTACCAATCATGCTACGATAAAGTTTAATGTCTACATTTGTACCTTGTTCATCCTTTTCAAGGTTTGTGGTGGTAGTCATGGGAGTTTTGCTTGTCTTAGCCCTTCAAGCCCAAATTTCTTTATAAGTTCTTTCGTATACTTGGCTTGATTGATGAAAATCCCATCCTTTCTTTGCTTGATTTGGAGCCCAAGGAAGTAGTTAAGCTCACCCATCATAGACATCTCAAATTCCTCCTTCATGCATGATTCGAAAGCTTTGCAAAGATTTTCATTAGTAGAACCAAATATGATATCATCAGCATATATTTGAACTATAAGTATATCATTTTCAACATGTTTGGTAAACAAAGCCGTATCTATTTTTTCTTTATTAAAACCATTAGAAATAAGAAATGAAGAAAGTTTTTCATACCAAGCCCTAGGGGCTTGTTTTAAACCATAAAGAGCTTTAGCTAGTTTGAAAATAAAATCCGAATGTGTAGGATCAACAAACCCGGGGGGTTGTTCAACATACACCTCCTCTTCAATAAATCCATTTAAGAAAATACTTTTTACATTCATTTGAAAAAATTTAAAATCTTTATATGAAGCAAATGCAAGTGTCATCCGTATGGCTTCAAGCTGTGCTACGGGTGCAAAAGTTTTTTCAAAATCGATACCTTTGATTTGAGTGTAACCTTAGGTCACTAACCTAGCTTTATTCCTAACAATATTTCCCGACTCATCCAACTTGTTCTTAAAGATCCACTTAGTACCAATTGTTGGTCTATCGTGGGGCCTAGGAACAAAATTCCAAACTTGGTTGCACTCGAATTGATTGAGCTCCTCTTGCATGGCAAGCAACCAATATGAGTCACCCTCGGCTTCGAGGATGTTCTTTGGTTCAAAATGAGAAATAAATGTATAGTGCCCACAAAGATCATGAAGTTTAGAACGAGTAGTTACCCCTTTTGATACTTCACCTTTAATAAGATCCTTGGGATGATGTGGATTGAATCTTCAATCTTTTAGAAGTGGTTGAGTAGTCTCCACTTTAACTTCTTGAACTTCATTTTCTTCATCACCTTTTGGCATGTCTTCAAGAGTAGGTGAGTCCTTCAAAGAAATTTTCTCCATGTCTTCATTTAGGGAATCTATTTCTACAAAATTCTCAACAAACACATTAGATTCCTCAAACTTTACATGTATAGATTCTTCAATAGTCAAGGATGACTTATTGAAAACTCTATAAGCTTTACTAGTGTAAGAGTAACCAACAAAAATTGCTTCATATGATTTTGCATCAAATTTACCTAAATTATCTTTAGTATTCAAAAAAAAATATTTATAACAAAAAACTTTAAAATATGAAACATTTTGCTTTCTAGAAAAATAAATCTCAAAAGATGTTTTAGAAGTGTTTTTGTATAAGAAAACCCTATTTGATATGTAGCAAGATGTGTTAACGGCCTTGGCCCATAGATAATGAAGGAGACCATACTCATTTATCATTGTCCTAGCCATCTCTTATAATGTACGATTTTTCCTCTCAAAGACTCCATTTTGTTGTGGAGTTCTAGGACAAGTTAGTTCATGCTTAATTCCATGTTCTTCACAAAAAGTGGTAAAGGGTTGGTTATTGAATTCACCACCTCTATTACTTCTTATTCTTAAAATAGAAGAATCTTTTTCCTTTTTAACTCTTTTCTTAAAGACTTGAAAATATGAAAAGGCTTGATTTTTGTGTTCTAAAAAGAAAACCCAAGTAAAATGAGAGAAATTATCAACTAAAACGAAAGCAAAATGATTCCCACTTAGACTTTTGGTTTGAGTAGGACCAAACAAATCCATATGGATCAACTCCAAAGGTCGTGATGTCATGATATCCTTGATTGACTTGAAAGAAGACTTGGTTTGTTTCCCAAGTTGGCACGCATCGCAAATGCGCTCCTTTTCAAATTTCAAGTAAGGAATACCTTTCACCATTTCTGTTGTTTAATCTAGATAGATGGTCAAAAGAAATGTGGCCTAATCTCCTATGCCACAACCAAGAGTCATCATCGAGGGCCTTCAAACAAGTAGCATTGCATAGCATATTAGACATGTCAATCATGTATATATTGTTTTCACGAAATCCGAAAAATATACATGCATTGGATTGTCTATCAATTACACTACATGCTAGGTCTTCAAAAAAATATTAAAATCTTTATCACAAAATTGACTAACACTAAAGAGATTATGCTTGAGGCCATCAACTAAAACAACATTTTCAATTAAAGGAGATGTACCAAGTTTAACATTACCAATACCAATGATTTTTCCTTTGGCGTCATCTCCGAAGGTGACGGTGCCACCTTCATGGTATCTTGATAGGGTTGCAAAGTTGTTGATATCCCAAGTCATGTGCCTTGAGCAACCACTATCAAGATATCACAACTCCTTACGTCGTTGGGCTTTGGAATGTACCTACATCATTTAACAAATTTGTTGACTTTGGTACCCAAACTTTTTTGGGTCCTTGAATGTTAGTATTTACCAAACATGATTAAGCGATGCATTAATCCTATCATAGCAAAATTTAACCAAATGACTTTTACGGCCACAATATGTGCATGCATAAACTTTACCATACATGAATGCATGATGAGTGTGTGGAGTGTGGGCATGTTTAGGGTGCTTGGCATGATATAAAGGTTGTGATTTATGAACATGTGTATGAGTAGCAAGTGAATGATTCTTTGGGGCATGTTTCTTAGGAAACATAGCCTCTAGTCTAATTTTATCAAATTCACACTTCTTCAAAACTACTCCTAAAGAATCAATTTTCTTCTTTAGCAAGAAAATCTCATTTTCATCAATTTGAGGAAATTTACCTTTGCAAGAAATTTTATAGTCATCAAAATCCTTTTGAGTAGAAGAGAGTTGAAAACAATTCATCTTTTTCTTTTGTGAGAATGAAAACTTTGTGGTTGAGTGATTCATTTTCCTTTTTTATTTTCAAGTATTTCTTTTTGAGAAAATCATAATTATGAGATAATTCTCCAAAAGCTTCTCCTAGTTCATCTATAGATAGTTCACAATCAATGGATGTATCGAGAGTTACCTTGCTTGTGCTTTCATTTGCCATGAAGCACATATTGGCAGTGTCGATTTCCTCATCGGATTCACTCTCTGAATCCCAAGTAGCCTTTAAAGTTTTCTTTTTGTAAGGCTTCTTGGAGGTGGAGGGTTTGCCTTTGTTTTTTGGACATTCCGCAACAATGTGACCCGGCTTCCGGCAATTGAAGCAAATGATTTTCTTCCCTTCGTTACCTTGCCATCTCCTTCTATTTTGGAGCTTTGCCTTGTTGTACATTCTCTGAACGTTCTTTACAAGAAGAGAAAGATCTTCATCATCCTCTTCTTCATCATCCTCGTCGGAGTAGGAGGAAGAGCTCTTGAAGGCAATAGCTTTCTTCTTAGGAGGAGCCATCTCTTCTCTTGCTTTTCTTTTCATCTCATGGGTCTTGAGATTCCCAATGAGACCGATAAGCTCCATTTCTTTCTTGTCATTGAGTTCCTTCAAAGTTGTGGCTTTGACTTCCCAAGATGGAGGGAGTGCACGGATGATCTTCCTCACTTTTTGGTCGTTGTCAATGCCGTCACCTAAAGAAGAAAGTCTATTAGTAATCGTTGTAAACTTAGTAACCATATCATCTATGTTTTCATTCTCTTGCATAGAAAAGATTTCATATTAGGAACGAAGAAGGTCAATTTTTGCCCTCTTTACTTGTGAGGTTCCCTCATGAGTGACAAGTAAGTGATTCCAAATCATATGTGCGGATTTGCAATGAATGACTCTAGAAATATCATTGTCATTAAGAGCTTGAAGCAAGACATATTGTGCCCAAGCATTAACGTCAAACTCTTTCGTGGCAATATCGGACCAAGTGTCCTCATCACCAAGGGGTGCACTAAAAGGTTTGGTCACCGCCTTTGCAACCCGGCTCCTTAACGATTGCAAAAACACGATCATCTTAACCTTCCATATGGGAAAGTTAAGGCCATCAAACTTGGGTGGGGTCTTAATTCCTTCGGCCATTTTTACTAAGTGTATGAGGATGAAAAATGAATAGAGTGATTAGCAATATAGGATCTCTCTAAGGTACTTATGAAAATCACCTAGAGGGGGGGGTGAATAGGTGATGATGCTAATCAATGGAACTAAATGCGGAATTAAAAATCTAGATGCAATGAGCACTCAAGTGTGATCCACTAGTGATGCACACACACAACCAAGCCAAGCAAATATGATGAACAATATGGAATGTAAATGCAAGGCACAAAGTAAATAGAGATAGAGATAGAGAGAGCCAATCGATCAAACGCAAACACCAAGGTATGTTCTCGAGGTTCGAGCACCCAGCTCTACATCCCCGCCATCCCCAGATGGATTCTAACACTCTCACTATCACAAAGAAAGTTACAAGAACCACAACCTCCTTTTGAGGCAAAAGCACAAAGCCACACAAAGTAAAGGAATACAACTTAGTGGTATACAACAACAACCACAAAACAATTTCTTGCTACTTGGTGGTTTAAGGCAACAACCACAAACAATCTCCTTTTTCTCACACAAAGTCTATAGACAATATAGTAGATTGTAGCTCAAGTGTGGAGAAAACCAAGGGATTTGAAACCAGCAACACAAAGAAAAATCTTTGGGAAATAGATGAAATCAAGATATAGAGATTCAATTCAAAAGCTTTTCCCAAAATCCCTTTTCTTTGGTTTTTCAAACCCTAATCAAAAACACAAAAGATAGTTCTCTTTGAATCCAAAAACCAATTTTGATTGCAACAAAAACTTCAGAGAGATATAGAAATTTAGCCCAAAACTCTTGAGGAAAAATTAGAGAAATAAAGCTCTTTTGAATTTTCTATTAAACAATAATTTTCTTGGTTGTCAATCTCACCCTAAACACCCCTATTTATAGGAGAGGGCTAGGGTTTAGGGTTAGGAAATAATTACTTAAGTTTAGGAAGTAATTAGTTCCAAATATACCCTTAAACGGATCTTTAAATTCAAAAATCAAAAATTAAACAGCTAATAAAATCTGCCCGTTTACTGTTCAACGGTCAGATCGGTCGACTGGCCCGGTCGACCGATAGTTCAAAAATCCGACCGTTATGAACTATCGGTCGACTGATCCAGTCGACTGCTCCTGACTGAGACTCAAAACATATTCCGGTCGACTGCCCCGGTCGACTGGTAAGATACAGAGAGCAAAATCAAAACTTCGGTCGACTACCGGTAGCCTGTCGGTCGACCGACATACATGCACAACAGATACGTGCATATGCCAGGACATCGGTCGACTGGTGGTATACTTTCCGGTCGACCGGTCAGGTCAGAAAAACGAAGTAAATAATATTTAAATAAATCCCACAAAATCTCTAAAATTTCACAAAAATAGTTTTAGCATTTTGCAATGATATATAAACATGTGATAAAAGTTTTGACTCAAATATTAAGCAATTAAAACTATTTTTGTATCAAGTCATATTTTCCAAAAACCAAAACATGTATTTTCTAAAACTTGGAATAGAAAATACGTTTTGTCTAAAACTCATCCAAATACAAAAATATGATATTTAAACACTTTTGAAGCAAGTTGTATATGAATAGAAATTCAATATACAAGAAACATAGTCATATCATAATTTTTGTCATTAAGCCCAAAATAATGTTTTGTTATAAATACCAAAACATAAAACTCATGAAGTAGACTATCAAACTAAGTTTGTTTAAGAAATAGAAGCATTCATGTATATAGAACAAATCATATATACACTAAACTATGTAAACTTGTTTTGATATAAAATCTATTCATGAAAACCAAGATCGGTTAAACCAAAAACCAAAACCGAAAACCAATATTCAAAACGTGAAACATGTGTGTTGTGAACTTGAGCTTATCATACTATACTAATCTTTACAATTAAGATCTAAACCCAAACTAAAACTATGGATACCTAAGTCTTCTTGTAGAGCGCAATCTCCAAGTTGACTTGATCCACAAACTTCTTAGATTCACCGAGCAATGCAATATATCATCTATGATGCTTAGGCTCTTGAATCATCATGTGCAAGCTTCCAAATCATCTTGTTGAAGCTAAACACCAACTAATATCTTGATAAATGATCTGAGACTAAAACACAAGATTATTAGTACTCATAACTACATGAGTTAGTCATCATCAAAACTAGAGTGGAAAGCCTTTGGGCCAACAATCTCCCCCTTTTTGATGATGACAAAACTCATGGAGTTATATATGCATGGATTAAAGTAAAGCTTCAAAGAAGCTCCCCCTTAACTCATGCATAACAATAAACATAAAGATATATAATGAATGTTCATAAATATGTATGCATCAACATGCATAAAACACATAAAAACATGCTCTAGATACCAAACATATAGACATGCTCTAGATACCAAATATATAGACATGCTCTAGATACCAAATTGACACACATATTAAAATGTAACAACACAAAATACATGCATAGAACTACCATGCATATAAACTACAAATTCTTCTCCCCCTTTTTGTCACTCATCAACAAAGGGGTAAACCAAACAAAGTGAAATCAAATTCCTCTTCCCCTTTCAAGGGGTAAAAATCAAAAACAAAGCATGATATCAAATAAATATGGGCCAATGAGGAGCATTGAGATACCAATTGAAATTATCAATACCAAAATTATACAAGGCATTGAAACAAGAATAATCATTTTATGTTATCATGAAAACAAGCAATGTACCCATGATACCAATAAACAATAAACCAAAGGTGATACCAATTTAATAAACAAGTGACCTCTTGATACCAAAAGAAGAAATTTTTCATTAAAAGTTCATGAAACCAATTGAAAAACAAAATTGCATCTTAATACCAATTACACTACAATGTTTAAATCATTTTCCATCATAAAGTTAGGGAGTGGGAAACAAACACAATGGTAAACCAAATACCAATTGAAATGTAAAATACGAGTTTTCTCCCCCTTTATGAAATACCAAAAGAAGATATGCATAGGCTTGAGATAAGATACTAATTGAAAATTAAATCAATTGAAACATGATATTCATTAAAAATTCAAGCTTAGCAATCTTAAAATTATGATAAAGCTTGTATGAGGATACCAATTGAAAAACTCAAGCTTAACATAGCCAAAAGTTGTGCTTTAAGATATAGGGATATAATAAGCACAAATAAATCATCTATATATGTATGTAAGAAATAGATACCAATTGAAATTGATACTATATGAAGTGTAAGCATACATACATAAAACAAAACATATATGAGTATACAAAAGAATGTCATATTGATACCAATTGAAAGAACTCAATGATACCAATTGAAATAACAAAGATAAGGTCAAGTGTATAGCTCATATCAACTACCACCCATCCAAGATAAGTTTTAAATGATTTTCAAGATGAAGCATACTTGATCATGGTCTCCCATCCAACCGCCCATTGATGGTAGGAGTTTTCAAAAATAGATTTGAACAAGGAGTATGTTTGAAAATCACTACCAAAGTGAAGAATATGAACTAGTTTATGAAAATTTGAAAACTAGTAGAAATCCTTCAAGATAAAACAAAAGGATTTTTCATGAAACATGGAAATCACAAGATCACCAAACACTCAAAAATCTATATGGCACAATTGGGACTCATGAAGATCAAATCATGAGAAAACATCAAATAAGGTGAGTGTACAAGTGTTGTGAAAATCATATTATCATGAAAATTGACAGTTAAGCTCAATATGAAAATCATCAATTGAAAATTTGAAAAATCACTTATTTGAAACAAGAACTTTATCTTAAATGGGAAATCACATAGAAACATGAAATCCATCCAAATATGTGAATACAAGTCAAATGCAATTAATTGAAATCACCATCAAACATGGAAATCATCACAAATGATCTAAACTTCAAGGCATATGTATGTCATGTACAAACTAAAGTATACATACATATCCCAAATTTAAAGAGTCCACAAAAGAGTATGCATGAAGGCACGTGGCTCAAGGATGTACATGTATAGCTAATAGTTTGGACAAAATAGACATATACATGAAGTCAAAACTCAAGATCATAAAACATATCCAAAATGGGTCATTCACATAATTCAATACAAGTTAGAATACATGAATCATCAAAACTAGACTATACTAGTACATCAAATAAACACAAATGAGCATTCAAGCACAAACATATATAAAGGTTTATTTGTAGCTCATTAGTTGCACAAGTATAAATTCTAGTCTTAATGAAAACAATTATTCAAGCATGTAGTCAACATATGAAGCACAGAAACGAGTCAAGAATCAACATGAAAAATAATCATCCAAAACATGGAATATCAAAAGCAATCACACAAATCCGCATGATCAATATGATAAGAACATGTGCATTAGATCTTATGATTAACATGATAGCTAAAACAAAGGAGAACACAAGATATAGGTCCATATTAAACATGGGTGTCTCAAGAACTAATCATGTAAAGCATAGTTCTAATAAACATGGTCATTATCTTACTAATCATGAAACTCTAAGCATGCTATAAAAGATGAAATGAAAAGCATGCAAATAAAAAATTAGGAGTTAGAAATGATACCAAAAACCAATGAAGGTGCATTTCAAGTTCTCCAAAACATGGTGGTCCTTTCCACCAAATTCCCTTGAGTGTGAAGCATCCAAATGATTTTCTTTTAGGCTAAGAACGCATCCACCTCAAGGCACCAATACTCTCACGTGATGCGAGAGCCTCCACCTACATCAAACATCAAAGTGGTGGATCTTGGTACCCATTTTCTTGTGGGTCCACGGGGGTTAGCATCTTTCCTAACCCAAACAAGATTAGTTGCTAAATTTTCAAAATGTATACGATCATAACAAAATCTAGCAAGATGGCCTTTTCGACCACAATGTGTACATGTGTACACGTGAGCATACATATGATGATGGTGATCATGAGAAGCATGTGTATGCATAGAAGAGTGTGCATGCAAGGTTGGAACTTGTTTCTTGCGAACCAAGGTTTCCAAACGTGAGTGATTCATGGCACAATGGCTCAAAGTGGAGCCTAAACAATCAACACTTTTCTTCAAAACATTTATATCATTTTCTATGTTAGAAGACAAAGTGGAGCATGCAATAGGTGTGCTAGAACAAGAAGCAATACTATCATGGCACACATGCATATCAATCTCATTTTGCAAAGATTTATTTTTAATCAAAACTAAATCCAATTCTTTTGAAATAGAATCAATTTTATTTTTCAAAGTAAGATTTTCCTTGAAAACAAGATCCAATCTAGAAGACAAAACCTCATTGTGCTCAACAATATCATTAAGATCATTTTTATTTTTCAAAACTTCAATCTCTTTTAAGGCAATGTCTAGTTGAGATTGTAGTGAGTCGCGTTCACTAGTAATCTCTTCCTTCTCTTGCAAAACCGATTCAAAAGTTGAACATAAATCCTTTAATTCTCCTTTTAAATCAAAATGTTTCTTTTTCAAAGAGTTATGTTTTTTCATAAAACTTTCAAGTTTAGAAGCAAGTTCAACATTCAAATTTTGAACTTCAAAACAACCATTGCAAAAAGAACTAGAGCTTTCATTAAGAGGGGAATTTGAATGTACCTCATGAGAATCATTCCCATATGCCATAAAGCCAAGCTCTTCGGAAGCTTCTCTTTTAGATTTCCTTATCTTGTTGATGATCACGGGTAGCTCCGGAGAAGTTAGAATACTCCAAACTGCAAAAGCCGAATCATATTTAGCAAATATAGGAAAAAGATGTTCATTTAAAGATGCTTGAAGTGTCCTAAGGGCTAATGCATTGGCCTTCTTATGCTTACTAGTATTTGGGTGGTCTTCTATAGTGATGGCTTGATAAACTAGATGACCTAGATTCTTTAAATGCCTAGTCATGTCTACCTTCCATGCATCAAGTCTAAAATGGTCAAACATAGGAGGGCTAGCCATGAATGCAATCTAAGATGTGAGTGCAAATGAAATGCAAATGAAGATTAGCAAACCAAGATCTTTTACTCCTAGGTTGTTAAACCAAAATATCAGGAGCACTAGCTCTGATACCAATTGAAAATCACCTAGAGGGGGGGGTGAATAGGTGATGATGCTAATCAATGGAACTAAATGCGGAATTAAAAATCTAGATGCAATGAGCACTCAAGTGTGATCCACTAGTGATGCACACACACAACCAAGCCAAGCAAATATGATGAACAATATGGAATGTAAATGCAAGGCACAAAGTAAATAGAGATAGAGATAGAGAGAGCCAATCGATCAAACGCAAACACCAAGGTATGTTCTCGAGGTTCGAGCACCCAGCTCTACATCCCCGCCATCCCCAGATGGATTCTAACACTCTCACTATCACAAAGAAAGTTACAAGAACCACAACCTCCTTTTGAGGCAAAAGCACAAAGCCACACAAAGTAAAGGAATACAACTTAGTGGTATACAACAACAACCACAAAACAATTTCTTGCTACTTGGTGGTTTAAGGCAACAACCACAAACAATCTCCTTTTTCTCACACAAAGTCTATAGACAATATAGTAGATTGTAGCTCAAGTGTGGAGAAAACCAAGGGATTTGAAACCAGCAACACAAAGAAAAATCTTTGGGAAATAGATGAAATCAAGATATAGAGATTCAATTCAAAAGCTTTCCCAAAATCCCTTTTCTTTGGTTTTTCAAACCCTAATCAAAAACACAAAAGATAGTTCTCTTTGAATCCAAAAACCAATTTTGATTGCAACAAAAACTTCAGAGAGATATAGAAATTTAGCCCAAAACTCTTGAGGAAAAATTAGAGAAATAAAGCTCTTTTGAATTTTCTATTAAACAATAATTTTCTTGGTTGTCAATCTCACCCTAAACACCCCTATTTATAGGAGAGGGCTAGGGTTTAGGGTTAGGAAATAATTACTTAAGTTTAGGAAGTAATTAGTTCCAAATATACCCTTAAACGGATCTTTAAATTCAAAAATCAAAAATTAAACAGCTAATAAAATCTGCCCGTTTACTGTTCAACGGTCAGATCGGTCGACTGGCCCGGTCGACCGATAGTTCAAAAATCCGACCGTTATGAACTATCGGTCGACTGATCCAGTCGACTGCTCCTGACTGAGACTCAAAACATATTCCGGTCGACTGCCCCGGTCGACTGGTAAGATACAGAGAGCAAAATCAAAACTTCGGTCGACTACCGGTAGCCTGTCGGTCGACCGACATACATGCACAACAGATACGTGCATATGCCAGGACATCGGTCGACTGGTGGTATACTTTCCGGTCGACCGGTCAGGTCAGAAAAACGAAGTAAATAATATTTAAATAAATCCCACAAAATCTCTAAAATTTCACAAAAATAGTTTTAGCATTTTGCAATGATATATAAACATGTGATAAAAGTTTTGACTCAAATATTAAGCAATTAAAACTATTTTTGTATCAAGTCATATTTTCCAAAAACCAAAACATGTATTTTCTAAAACTTGGAATAGAAAATACGTTTTGTCTAAAACTCATCCAAATACAAAAATATGATATTTAAACACTTTTGAAGCAAGTTGTATATGAATAGAAATTCAATATACAAGAAACATAGTCATATCATAATTTTTGTCATTAAGCCCAAAATAATGTTTTGTTATAAATACCAAAACATAAAACTCATGAAGTAGACTATCAAACTAAGTTTGTTTAAGAAATAGAAGCATTCATGTATATAGAACAAATCATATATACACTAAACTATGTAAACTTGTTTTGATATAAAATCTATTCATGAAAACCAAGATCGGTTAAACCAAAAACCAAAACCGAAAACCAATATTCAAAACGTGAAACATGTGTGTTGTGAACTTGAGCTTATCATACTATACTAATCTTTACAATTAAGATCTAAACCCAAACTAAAACTATGGATACCTAAGTCTTCTTGTAGAGCGCAATCTCCAAGTTGACTTGATCCACAAACTTCTTAGATTCACCGAGCAATGCAATATATCATCTATGATGCTTAGGCTCTTGAATCATCATGTGCAAGCTTCCAAATCATCTTGTTGAAGCTAAACACCAACTAATATCTTGATAAATGATCTGAGACTAAAACACAAGATTATTAGTACTCATAACTACATGAGTTAGTCATCATCAAAACTAGAGTGGAAAGCCTTTGGGCCAACAATTTAAACCAAGAGCCTAGAGACCAAAGCTCTGATAGCAATTGAAAAACACTTAGAGGGGGGTGAATAGGTGTTAATGCTAATCTAATGATCTTTTTAAACAAGTATGTATGTATGATGCAACCAGTCACTCAAAACAAGAAATTGAAGCCAAATTTCCCGTGAAGGGCTCTACAACTTCTTCTCTTTGATTCCTCTAGATTATGAGTTAAGGCACGTAATCGCTTTCGTGTTGAGATGAGTAAAGACCAGAAAATACAAGTGAATAAAATGGGAGAAATAATGAAGTGGGAGGTATCACAAGATAAAAATGTAATGAAAAACAATAAGAAAACCAATCGCAAACACAAGTAATTTGTTTCGAGCTTCGAGCCACCGCTCTACGTCCCCGCCTCTACCACCGTGAAGGATTTCAACTAAATCCGCAAAGGGAATTACAAGAGGTCCACACAAGACTGGAGTACCGAACTCCCACCAATCCAACCTCTACACAAGAGGGATCTTAACACAAAGAAATACAAGTAACTAGGTGATCAAAAGACCACAAACATCTCTCTTACAACTCCTTATAGAATGGGAATAATTTTTGGCTCAAGAAGTGAAGTGAGAAAAATTCAGTTGTAAAGAAAGTAAAAAAAGCTTGAAAACCACTGAAAAATTTTAACCAAGAATGCACATAGGAAGTGAGAGCTTTGAAAACTTTCTTTTCTTTTGAAACTCAAAACAATAGGGATTTTTCTTGAATTTAACAAGGGACCAATGCCATCTATTTATAGGGATTAGAAGGGATCTTTTCATCATTAAAACTAGGTTAATAGTGTTGGCCCAGAGGCCTTCCACTCTAGTTTTGATGATGATTAACTCATGTAGTTATATGTACAAATAATCTTGTGATTTTAGTTTCAGATCATTAATCAAGTTATTAGTTGGTGATTAGCTTCAACAAGATGATTTGGAAGCTTTCACATGTTGATTCAAGAGCCCGAGCGTCAAAGATCATATATAGCACTTGCTCGGTGGATCAAGGAGTTTTGGTTCGAGTCGGCTTGGAGATTGCGCTCTACAAGAAGACTTCGGTACCATAGTTTAGTTTTTGTGTTTTAGATCCAAATTGTAAAGATTAGAATAGTATGATAATGCTCAAGTTCACAACACACACGTTTCATGTTTTGAATGTTGGTTTTCGGTTTTTCGGTTTTAGGTTTAACCGATCTTGGTTTGCATGAATAGATAGATTCAAAACAAGCTTACATGGTTTAATGTATGTTAGATTTGTTCTACATACATGCATGTTTTAATTTCCTAGACAAACTTAGTTTTGACTTACTTATTCATGTGTTTTATGTTTTGATATTTTTAACAAAACATATTTTGGAATTAATGACAAAAACTATGATATATATTTGTTTCATGTATATTCGATTTCTATCCATATGCATCATGCTTCAAAGTGTTTAAATATCATGTTTTTGTAATTGGAAGAGTTTTGGACAAAACGTATTTTCTATTCAAAATCCAAGTTTTAGAAAATACAGTTTTTGGTTTTTGGTAAAAATGATTAGACACAAAAATAGTTCATATTGATTGATATTTGAGCTAAACTTTTTACCACATGTTTATATATCAGTGCAAAATGATAAAACTATTTTTGGTAATTTTTAGAAAAGATAAAAGAATTTTTAAACATGTTTTTAACCCAGTTTTCTGTTCCAGGCTTCAACCAGTCGACTAGTCTTCTGACCAAGTCGACTTGGCTGAAGTCGGTCGACCGGGTCGGTCGACCGGCGTGCACAGATTTGTGCACGTTTGGAAGACATGGGACGGTCGACCGTCCGGGTCGACCGGGTCAGAGAGCAGAGCTCTCTGTTTGTTTGGGTCGACCGGGGCGGTCGACCAGTAGCTGGCAACGGGCAAAATTTGACCGTTGGATGGTCGACCGGCCGGTCGACCGGCAGTGCATTTCTAGCATTTTCTGCTGCCAACGGCTATATTTTTCTGGGGTCTATAAATACCCCATTTGTGAGAGTTTTTCTCTAAGATTTTTTGTGCGAATTTTTCCCTACTCTCTGGTGTTTTCACAGCAATCAAAAGAAGTTTTTGGATTCAAATTGAACAATCTATTTGGTGTTTTTGCTAGGGTTTGAAAATTCAAAGAAAAGGGTTTTTGGGAAAAAGAGTTTTGATTCATCTTCTATATCTTGGTTTCAGTTTTTCCCAAGGATTTTCTTTGTTATTTTGATTTCCATCCCATTGGTTTTCTCCACACTTGAGCTAAAATATACTATCTTTCTATAGGATCTTTGTGTGGGAGAAAGAAATTGTTTGTGGTTGTTGTTTAGACCACCAAGTTAAAAACCCATTCTTTGTTTGGCTTTGTGCCTTGGGTTGTATCCCTCAAGTGGTGAGGTGATCCTTGTTTGCTTTGTGCTAATCCCTCAAGTTGTGAGGTGATTGTTTTGTTGGATTGGAGCTTGCCTCAAGGAGGAGGTTGTGGTTGTAAAGAGAGGAGTTTGGTACTCCTTGTGAGAGTTCTTTGTGGACTTGCTAGTGGATTAGAAATCCTTCGTGTGTCGAAGGCGGGGATGTAGAGCTGGGTGCTCGAACCTCGTAACATATCTTGTTGTTTGCGCTTGATCCATTGACTCTCTCTCTCTCTCTATCTCTCTCTTTACTTTGTGCCTTGCAAATATTCATATTGTGCATTCATAATTGCTTGGCTTGGTTGTGTGTGCATCATTTGTTGATTGCACTTGAGTGTATTACATTAAGTTTTTAATTTCCGCATTGAGTTCATTAGATTAGCATAATCACCTATTCACCCCCTCTAGGTGATCTTTCAATTGGTATCAGAGCTAGTGCTCCTGATATTTAGGTTTAACCACCTAGGAGTGAGATCTTGGTTTGCTAATCTTCATTTGCATTTTTGTACTCATTTAGTTTGCACTCATGGATAGCCCTTCTATGTTTGACCATATTAGACTTGATGTTTGGAAGGCCAATATGAGTAGCCATTTGAAAAGACTAGGACATCTAGTTTATCAAGCCTCCACTATGGAATCATTCCCTAATAGTAGCAAGCATAAAAAGGCTAATGCATTAGCACTTAGAGCACTTAGAGCATCTCTTAGTGAACATCTTTTACCGGTGTTTGATCGTTATGACTCGGCTTTTACAGTTTGGAGCTTATTGACTCTCCCGAGCTTCCAAGGATTATCAACAAGATGAGGAGATCTATGAGAGAAAAGTCCGAAGAGCGTTGCCTCATAGTCCAAGGGAATAACTCCCTTGAGGTACAATCGGATTCTCAATTAGATAATAGCTCTAGTTCCTATTGCCATGGTTGTTTTGAAGTTCAAACATTGAATTTGGAACTTGCTCAAAAGCTTGAAAATTTTATGGAAAAACACAATCTTTTAAAAGAGGACAACCTTGTTTTGAAAAATGAATTAAAGGATTTGTGTTCTAATTTTGAATTGGTTTTGCAAGAGAAGGAAGAGATCACTAGTGAACGTGACTCACTAAGATCTCAACTAGACCTTGCCCTTGATGAGATTGAGATTTCGAAAAACAAAAATGATTGTAATGATGTTGTGAAAAACAATGAGGTTTTATCTTCTAAATTGGATTTTGTTTTAAAAGATAACCTTGTTTTGAAAAACAAAATTGATTCAATTACAAAAGAATTGGATTTAGTTTTAAAGAAAAATGAATCTTTGAAAATTGATATTGATTTTCATGTATGCCATGCTAGTATAGCTTCTTCTTCTTCTTGCATACCTATTGCATGCTCCACTTTATCTTCCACTATTGAAAATGATATAAATGTTTTGAAGAAAAGTGTTGAATGTTTGGGCTCCACTTTGAGCCAATGCACATTGAATCATTCTCGTTTGGAAACCTTGGTTCGCAAGAAACAAGGTCCATCTTTGCATGCACACCCTACACAGCATACACATGCTTTCCACGGTCACCACCATCACACGTATGCTCATGTGTACACATGTACACATTGTGGTCGAAAAGGCCACCTTGCTAGATTTTGTTATGATCGTGTTTATCATGAAAATTTAGCCACTAATTTTGTTTGGGTGAGAAAAGAAACTAACCCCTATGGACCCAAAAGAAAATGGGTACCAAAGACCACCTCTATGCTTTTTGATGTAGGTGGGAGCTCTCACATCACGTGAGAGTATTGGTGCCTTGAGGTGGATGCGTTCTAAGCTTAAAAGAGAACCATTTGGATGCTTCACTCTCAAGGGGATTTGGTGGGAGGATCACCGTGGTTTGGAGAATTAGAGATGCACCTTCATCGGTTTTGGTATCATTCTCTAACTCCCATTTTTATTTGCATGCTTATCTTGTTTATCTATTTATAGCATGTCATGTTTTTATTATTTATTATTCATTATGACTATGTCATGCTCATTAGAATAGTGTTATACATGTTTGGTTACTTGAGCACCCATGTTTTATATGGATCTATATTTAGTGTTCTCACCTTATTTAAACTAACATGTATGCACTAGATCTAATGCACATGCATATACATAATGATCATGTAGATGTTTATGATTTTTGTTTTATTGAATCATGTTTTATTGTTTCATGATTAGTATGATATTTGCCATGTTTATTAGACTTATGCTTTACATGACTAGTTGTTGAGACACCCATGTTTAGTATGGACCCATATTTTGTATTCTCTTTATGTTTTAGCTATCATGTTAATCATAGATCTAATGCACATGTCTTAGTCATGCTAATCATATGGTTGACTATGATTCTTTGTCTTAATAATTCATGTTTTGATTATTATGTTTATCATGTTGGGTTATGATTCCCGTTTTATGCTTAATGATTTGATTACTGGTTTAGATGTTAGTTTTCATTAAGACTAGAATTTATACTTGCACATGTAGTGGGACACAAATAAATCTTTATATATGTTTGTGCTTGGATGCTAATTTGTACCCATTAAATGTGCTAGTATAGCCTAGTTTTGATGATTCATGCATTTTAAACTTGTATTCCTATTTTTAGATTTGTTTTATGTGTATGAGTTTTCATTTCATGTATATGTTTATTTTGCCAAACCTTAAGATATACATGTATACCCTTTGAGTCATTTGCCTTTCATGCAAATCTATATATATGGACTCAATTGTATTTAGGGATATGTATGTATACTTATTGTGTTGACAATTCATACATATACCTTGAAATGAAATTAGTTTTTGTGAAAATTTAGTTTTTCTTGATTTCGTGTTTATTTGTTTAACTTCATGTATATGTCCAACTTGTCCAAACTATTGATTATACATGTACATCCTTAAGCCACGTGCCTTCATGCATATACCCTTGTGGACTCATTATGTTTAAGATATGTATGTATACTTTAGTTTGTACATGACATACATATGCCTTGAAGTTTAAATCGTTTGGATGAATTTCATGTTTGCTAGGTGATTTCACATTTATAATGAATTTCATGTTTTTAAGATGATTTCAATTGGTGATTTCACATCTTAGATGAATTTCATGTTTTCAAGGAATTTCATATGAGCTTACTTGAATATTTTCATGTTGATATGTGTCACATTTTACTTGTACACTCACTTTATTAGTTTACTCATGATTTGTTTTCATGAGAATTTGATATTAGCTTTATGGACTTTGAGTGTTTAGTGATCATGTGATTTACATGTGTTTCATGAAAAACAATTTTATTTTATTCTTTGCTTGAAGGATTTCGTACTAGTTTTAAAAGTTTTTCCTATAACTAGTTTGTATTCTTCACTATGGTAGAGATTTTCAAACAAAGCTTATTTTCAAACCTATTTTTGAAAACCCCTACCTTCTATGGGAGGATGGATGGGAGATCATGTTCATGCATGCTTTATAATGAAAATCATTTAAAACTTGAACCATGATTGGGAGGTATAGTTATATGAGATATACACTTGATCTTATTGTTATTTCAATTGGTATCATTGAATTCTTTCAATTGGCATCAACCTTGACATTTCTTGTATACTCATATATTTTGTATGTATGTATGCTTTCAATTCCAAGAATATCAATTTCTATTGGTATCTATTTTTATACATATATATGTTTTATTTGTGCTTATTATGTCCCTATATCTTTAAGCACAAAATCTTATTTATGCTAGTGCTTGAGCTTTAACTTTGTTTCAATTGATTACTTTTAAATTGGTATCAAGCCTATGCATTATTTTAGTTGGTATTTCATAAAGGGGGAGAAAATTTGATTTTGTTTTTCAATTGGTATTTGATTCCCACTCCCTTACTTTATGATTGAAAATTTCAAATTGGTATCATATGTTTAAAATGAAAATTATTTACAATTGGTATCAAAATTTTGTTTAGACATTCAAAATTTATTATGTTTAATTTCAATTGGTATCAAGATTTTTCATATGTTTTTGCTTAAAATTGGTATCAATAATTTTTTGTTTGTTTCCTTTCTATTGGTATCAAGATGCTATTCTTTGACATATTTTCAATTGGTACCTTAATTGATTGTCACCCCTAATTGACTTTGTTTTTGTTTTAGACAAAAAGGGGGAAAATATTATTTTTATTGATTCGTTGTTTCGAACAAAAAGGGGAGAAAATTTTATTGATTTTGTTTTGTCTTTACCCCTTATTGAAGATTGTTTCTTTGTATTAAAAAGAGAAAAGATTTGTTGATTTGGTTTTGCCTTTACCCCTTTGTTGATGATTGACAAAAAGGGGGAGAAGAATTTGAGTTTATATGCATGTTTATGTTTTTGCATATATTAAGTTTAATTTAGTTTAATTTTAACTGATATCTAGAGCATGTTTTGTAATTGGATGTTTTGTAATTGGTATCTAGAGCATGTTTTGTTTTAAACATTTCATTGGTATCTAGAACCTTTTATTGTTTATGCATAGATATGCATGTTTCATGTTTCATGTTTGATATTCATTGCATATTATTTATTGTTTTTTTGTTTATGCATGAGTTAAGGGGGAGCTTCTTTGAAGCTTAACTTTAATCCATGCATATATAACTCCATGAGTTTTGTCATCATCAAAAAAGGGGAGATTGTTGGCCCAGGGGCCTTCCACTCTAGTTTTGATGATGATTAACTCATGTAGTTATATGTACTAATAATCTTGTGATTTTAGTTTCAGATCATTAATCAAGTTATTAGTTGGTGATTAGCTTCAACAAGATGATTTGGAAGCTTTCACATGTTGATTCAAGAGCCCGAGCGTCAAAGATCATATATAGCACTTGCTCGGTGGATCAAGGAGTTTTGGATCAAGTCGGCTTAAAGATTGCGCTCTACAGGAAGACTTCGGTACCATATTTTAGTTTTGTGTTTTAGATCCAAATTGTAAAGATTAGAATAGTATGATAATGCTCAAGTTCACAACACACACGTTTCATGTTTTGAATGTTGGTTTTCGGTTTTTTCGGTTTTAGGTTTAACCGATCTTGGTTTGCATGAATAGATAGATTCAAAACAAGTTTACATGGTTTAATGTATGTTAGATTTGTTCTACATATATGCATGTTTTAATTTCCTATACAAACTTAGTTTTGACTTACTTATTCATGTGTTTTATGTTTTGATATTTTTGACAAAACATATTTTGGAATTAATGACAAAAACTATGATATATATTTGTTTCATGTATATTGGATTTCTATCCATATGCATCATGCTTCAAAGTGTTTAAATATCATGTTTTTGTAATTGGAAGAGTTTTGGACAAAACGTATTTTCTATTCAAAATCCAAGTTTTAAAAAATACAGTTTTTGGTTTTTGGTAAAAATGATTAGACACAAAAATAGTTCATATTGATTGATATTTGAGCTAAACTTTTTACCACATATTTATATATCAATGCAAAATGATAAAACTATTTTTGGTGATTTTTAGAAAAGATAAAAGAATTTTTAAACATGTTTTTAACCCAGTTTTCTGTTCCAGGCTTCAACCAGTCGACTAGTCTTCTGACCAAGTCGACTTGGCTGAAGTCAGTCGACCGGGTCGGTCGACTGTCCGGGTCGACCGGGTCAGAGAGCAGAGCTCTCTGTTTGTTTGGGTCGACCGGGGCGGTCGACCGGTAGCTGGCATCGGGCAAAATTTGACCGTTGGACGGTCGATCGGCCGGTCGACCGGCAGTGCATTTCTGGCATTTTCTGCTGCCAACGGCTATATTTTTCTAGGGTCTATAAATACCCCATTTGTGAGAGTTTTTCTCTAAGATTTTTTGTGCGAATTTTTCCCTACTCTCTGGTGTTTTCACAGCAATCAAAAGAAGTTTTTGGATTCAAATTGAACAATCTATTTGGTGTTTTTGCTAGGGTTTGGAAATTCAAAGAAAAGGGTTTTTGGAAAAAGAGTTTTGATTCATCTTCTATATCTTGGTTTCAGTTTTTTTCAAGGATTTTCTTTGTGATTTTGATTTCCATCCCATTGGTTTTCTCCACACTTGAGCTAAAATCTACTATCTTTTCTATAGGATCTTTGTGTGGGAGAAAGAAATTGTTTGTGGTTGTTGTTTAGACCACCAAGTTAAAACCCAATCTTTGTTTTTCTTTGTGCCTTGGGTTGTATCCCTCAAGTGGTGAGGTGATCCTTGTTTGCTTTGTGCTAATCCCTCAAGTTGTGAGGTGATTGTTTTGTTGAATTGGAGCTTGCCTCAAGGAGGAGGTTGTGGTTATAAAGAGAGGAGTTGGGTACTCCTTGTGAGAGTTCTTTGTGGACTTGCTAGTGGATTAGAAATCCTTCGTGTGTCGAAGGCGGGGATGTAGAGCTGGGTGCTCGAACCTCGTAACATATCTTGTTGTTTGCGCTTGATCCATTGACTCTCTCTATCTCTCTCTTTACTTTGTGCCTTGCAAATATTCATATTGTGCATTCATAATTGCTTGGCTTGGTTGTGTGTGCATCATTTGTTGATTGCACTTGAGTGTATTACATTAAGTTTTTAATTTCCGCATTGAGTTCATTAGATTAGCATAATCACCTATTCACCCCCCTCTAGGTGATCTTTCAAATAGGTCAGGAAATAGCTTCAAGAAATTCAGAGATAGCTGAAAGAAACATCAAAATCAAATCGAGAAAACAATTTTTAAGAAACTAGCCGTTGGGGGCTGCTGGCGACTGTCGGTCGACCGGCCTGGTCGACTGGCAGTCTATCTGGCAAACTAGCCGTTGGACTCAGTCGACCGGTCGGTCGACCGTAGGCTAAACAAAAAACAATAGTTTGTTCTGTCGGTCGACTGGCCTGGTCGACCGATAAAACCCGAGAGAAAGGGTCAGTCTGTCTGTCGACCGGTCCGGTCGACCGGCAGACGTGCACAAACGTGCACGCCAATGGCACAATGCCCGGTCGACCGGTGCGGTCGACCGATCAGGCCTGAAATAGATCCGGTCGACCACCTGGTCGGCCGTTGGGCCTGAAACAGTTTTGTTATGGGAAAACTTTTGAACTTTGAAGAATTTTTTAAAATATTTTTAAATGGCTAGATGATTAAGTAGCATGCTATAAGGGATGGTATACATGATTCAAACTAGATGTAAAAATATGAAATATTTAGAGACATGTATATCAATCAAGACATGCACCTAATCCAACTAACCAAAACAAAAACCGTATTTTGAAAAATGAAAGTGTGTGTGTGTGTTTTCTGGAGCCAACTTATCATAATCTCATTCTTTAAGAAACTAATTCTTACAAAAGTTCTAGGTGACTACAAGATCTTCAAATTAGGGCTTCTCCATATGCAATGATGAATAGCTTGAATCCTTGAACTCGAATTGAGTCAACTTGAGTCAAAAATACCTTCCTTTAGAAAAGAAGACATCTTGAATCCTTAGAACCCTGAAACACACTTAAACACAAAAATATGATTAGTACAAATAACTATATATTTTTTGTAATCATCAAAACTCAAAAACCGGGTGATTGTAACCTTGGGCCAACAAGGTGCTCAATTCTATTGCGATAGCAAGTGGCTATGTGGGTCGTGATCCACAAGGAGGGACTAGCGATTGAAGCTTTTTAGTAAGTTCTATTTTAGGCTACAAAGTATGGTTAAAGATCTTCTTTTAGTTCTTGTAAAGATAAAGAGAAAAATTAGGTTAAAGTGAGTTAGGAAGAAGATGGTAGATTAAGAAGATGGAAAAACTAGAAATGATATGTACAAAGAAATGGAAAAGGAATGATAAAAAAGTTGGGTGTTGTTGGTGTTGGTGATCTAAACTAAAGAGATAAAAAGAAAAGAAAGAAACTAAAAGTTACTTACCCCTTTTGTGCTTATATACCTTGGATTCGTAGCTACGACTTACCTTGTCTTTGAAGGGGATTAAGCATGGCGTGTAAGATCTTCCCCATTCCTGATCTACGCTAAGAACAAAAGGGCAAGCTATACTAGCAAGAGAATGGTTGTTCATCACCATAGACCATCAAGGGCACTTGCAATGGCGAAGCAGTCTGGAGGCTAACAGATTAACTTGGATTGCAACACATTAGAGGCGAGTAAACGAAAACAAGAGTAAAAAAGAAAAAGTAACTTTGATTCATTTCAAATAACAATGGAAGAAGAGATCACTTACACCGGTGTCACCTGCAGTACAAGCTTGCTCTCATTCCTCCATGAAAGTATCATCTCCTCTCAGTTACATAATGAAAATGAAAATTACATGAAAGAAAATAAAAATCTAAGTTATAAACTATAAATTAGCTTAAGTTCTACTCTCTGCTTGGTCGTCCCTTATACGCTCTGAAAATTTCAGTATTTATAGGCAAAAACCCACGTAGGAGAGCGTATGAAGATATGGGGAGCAAATGCTCCCCCTAACTCCCTAACAAAGGTGAGGATCTGCGGCAAATGTCGCGTTTCCACGGCGAGGGGTGGAGCGTCTAGGTTTCGGGATATGACTTTATCTTCAGCTGGATTTTCAGTTTTATCTCCGGAATTATGATGAAACGACCTTTGATCGTTGGCTTCAACCGATTGATTTGTAAGGATTTATTCTAACTAGTTTTCAACCGATCTGAACCGACCTGATCTGCCCTGATTTACTGAGTTCAAATTAATTCTGATTTAAATCAGAATTTGATGGGCTTTTGGGCTCATTTCTCTTCACTCTCCTTTAGGAATGGGCCTACAAATAAATTAAACAATAATTAGAAAAATGCAAAGTTTATTTTATAATAAGTATGAGAATATGTTAATGAATGTGCAATATTAGAGACCGATCACACCCCCATACCAATCTTTTGCTCGTCCTCGAGCAAAACAACTAAACAAAAAATTATTAGACCACTTTCATAGGTCACGCGATTGCACTGAGCATGTGCAATAAGCCATTAAACCTCTAGGTTACCCCTAGAGGACGAGTTTTGTCTCGTGAGGATTTTCAGAAAATTACACCCAAAAAATTCATAAAGAAAGAGAAAAATGTTAGTATTTTGAAAACACATTTTGAAAGAAAAATATTTGAAATATTATTGTAAGTTTTAAGTAATCTATAAGCTATAGAAAAATCGAATTTTTCATTCCTAAACTTAGTCTCTATTCAAAAATTTGTTATCAATCAAAGTAAGGGGTCAAATTGTTATCAATCAAATGGTTAACGATATCAGAAATGGCCGAACGGTGAGAACGTAAAGATTGAACCATCATATCTATTTCATGATCACGAGCTAATCTAGCCTGAGTCATGGCTTCAAGCATCTTTTCATAGTCGATTGGTGCATCATTTTGTGATTGGACTTGAAAAGAGGAAGTGTTGTTGGGACAATCATGATGAAGTTGTGAGTCGGTCAGATTCTGTGACTGTTGCTTGGACTCACGCATCATCATGTCTAAGATTGATGGTGGTTGTTGCTTGGACTCCTGCATACTCATTATTTCCCGGATAGATGGTTTTTTATTCTGAATGGGTGGATCTGACTATGAATCTTGGGAATATTGTGGACAAGGTGGACATGGAGGACAAGTTGGTTGAAAATTGGACTCGGGGGAAGCGAAACCCCATGAACTCTGTGAAGAGTCGAAAGTGGTATGAAAATTATGGTCATAAGATAGGGGGTATGGGTTATATTTATTCGGATAAGACCATTCCGGCACACTAGATTGGTCAAAATTATGATATGCCGGGTTGGTAATATCCGAAAAAGTAGTTGGTGTGTAATATGGATCCTCATTAAAATTGAAAAAATTGTTGTTATAGGCCATATCACACAAACACAAATAAAGAAAAAGAAAACAAACAAAAAAGAAAAAAAAGAAAAAAATTCTAACCTAAGTTAGGGTAGACCTATGACCTAGACGACTCCTAACTGGTTAGACTGTCCACGGGAGGTAGGGTGTAGACTTTGACCACAAGTTAATCAGCCAGGTCAGGGCAAGAGTGGTGGGAGGTTTTCCGTCAAAGACGTTCCTTAATTAAATAACCACCAATCTTCGGGCTTTCGGCCCTCAATCTCCTTCCTAGACACTGATTTGGCAGGAGTCAATTTTCAACATTGTTCCCCCTTAGGATAATCTCCTAATTGAGTCCGAGATGTCCCTAGGGCCAACGTCTACTTATTTTTAGTTAGGCTTGGGTTAGTGAGTGCTTGGAATATGATTTTTGGGCAGAGGAAGGGTGATTAAATCCCCACCTTATCTTGTTAAGGGTTAGTGCCCTTAAGATAAGTTTGTGCAAGTGTACAAGATATGTAAATAAGATTCACTCAAAGCAATGAAAATCAACCAAGAGATGAGTCCTATTCTACATGCAATGCGAACGTACCTTGCTCCAGCACTCTTCAACAGTAAAAATAAATGAATTGAAAAGACACGTGCCTAAAATGTAAACGTCTAGTCAATTTTTTATATTTTTCAACAAGTATTTTACTGTTGATTAATTAACAGTATACAGGTTTATCCCAGAACAAATATAACAGAGCTGACAAATCAAATTTAAGATTGCAGCAACCTGCAAAAAATTCAGTAAGTAGTTCTCTACTACTGTCGCGGATCCGCGGCTATTGCCGCGTTTGCGTGGCAAGGTGTAGGCTCTGCTGCTCTGCCTTCGAGGGCAGAGGCACAGAGTTGCTATATATCCTTGCTGCTGTTTCCTGTTCTCCAAACCTGCAAACAGAAAGAATAAAAGAATTAGTTAATAATTTTTTTTAGAGAAAAACTTACCGTCCCTCCCCAGCAACGGCGTCAAAATTTTGATTGAGTTTTTACCTGCACACAAAATACAGTATTTCAGATTTAGGAAAAGGATGTGCAAGGTGCTCAATACTACCGCTATAGCAAGTGGCTATGCGGGTCGTGATCCTCAGGGAGGGACTAGTGATGGAAGCTTGTTTAGTAAGTTATCTCTTTTTTATTTATTTTGTTATTTATAATGGTATTTACAATGAAGAAGTGTGAAAGAGATTAGAAAGATGTTGTGTTGATTAACTAAACTAAAGAAATAAACGAAAGAAAACTATAAACTAAAAAAACACATACCTACCTCTTCTGCCCTGTTTACCTTTTTACCTTTGATCCGTTGCAACGACTTACCTTGTCTTTGAAGGCATTCAAGCATGGCGTATAGGATCTTCCCCCTTCTCGATCTACACTACGAAAAGAAAAGACAAACTATACTAGAAAGAGAAGGCTTGTTCATCACCATAGGCCAACAAGGGCACTTCTTCGGCTAAGCAGTCTCGAAACGATCAGATCTCATGGTTTGCAGGACATCAGAGAGAAAAAATAAAATAAAACAAGAATAGAAGAACAAAAATAAAACAAAAACAAACCTTGAATAGATTTTATTAACAATGGAAGAAAAGTTTGACTTACACCGTTGTCACCTCAGTACAAGCATGAACTCCTTCCTCCATGAAAGCATCCTCTACTCTCAGTTACATAAAAAATAAAAATTACAAAAAAGAAAAATAAAAACCTAAACTACAACTAGCCTAAAAACCCTAGATTTTGCTCTGTAGTTCGCTGTACTTCTGAGATCTGCCCTTCCTCTGTTGCTATGCAGGGGTATTTATAGGAGAAAACCAGAGGATAAGAAGCATATAAAGATAAGAGGAGCAAAATATCTCTGAATTTGAATTCTTCTTTTATCTCCAAACTTGTTTTGACTTATCCTCAAATCTGTCCTGCAACTTGTTATCATGTTGATCGCCGAAATTGGCTTATCTGTTGACTGAATTATAAAGTTTGATCAACATAAGAGTTGTAGGTCTTCAAGTCTTCTTTCTGGAGCATCTTGAATCATCAGATTTGAATATCTGTAGCAAACGTTATGATCTGAACACTAAAACTTGTACAGTCTGAATCCGAATTTTTTGAAACGATTTTTATCTTTAAACTCTTCTCCTTTTATCTTTAGCCTTGTCTTGCAAGCAACTAGGGTTGAGTAGAAGTCCATCCTTTTCCTCTTATTTTAGCAATTAGGAGTTCTTTCTTATCCTTCCTTTTCTTTACTTAGATTTTAAATAAAGAGTTTAAAAATCTAAGTTTAGATTAGGTTAGATAATATGAAACTTCTAAATTACTACAACTTTTGCATTGGGCTTGAACATGGCCTTTTTTTGGGCTTCTTTTGGGCTTTTATTTCTTTATTTTTTATTACTCAAGGTCTGCACACAATAAATAATAAAATATTAGTAATAGTGCAAAATTATAGGAATAAATAGGAAAATGTGATAGTAAATGTAGTGATAAATATGCACTTTTTACTACCTATCATGAAGGCGGGGACGTAGAGCTGGGTGCTCGAACCTCGAAACAAATCTTGTTGTTTGCGCTTGATCCATTGACTCTAACTCTCTCTATTATATTATGCCTTGCATCATTTATATTGTCATACATTCATTTATGCTTGGCTTGTTTGTGTGTGCCCCACTTGTGCTTAACCACGAGAGCTTCATATAGCGCCTCAACTCTTATTCAGAGAAATCAAGAGGAGTTAATCCAGAGCCCTTCACTGGGAATTCGGCTACACTCGTTGGTTGCATTATGTGTTGATTGAAATTAAGTTTTAATTTTCGCATTTAGTTCATTAGATTAGCCATATACCTATTCACCCCCCCTCTAAGTGTACCTTCAGCAGCCACCAGTGTTGGACAACCAGGCGCTCCACCTCCTACCAACCACAATACGCAATTCTCAGTATAAAGTGATTGAGTGACCAGATTCCTCCAACAAGGATAGGAGAGTACCTTCACTAATAACACCCCCTATATTTCAATTTAATTTCCTGTATTTTAAGCATCAAATAAAATTTTTTTTTGCTCATGACTATTTCAACTCACTATGTAGTTGGGAATACCCCCTCTCAGAGTCTCGCCAATATTGACACTCTAAAAAGACAAAACTCTCAAACTTTTCTTCAACCGGCCTGAACTATGCCTAACATGTCGACAGTTACAAAAGACAAGTCGTGGATAAGTTGACGATCAGTTTTTGCTCATCTCTGAGGGACGAAGCAGCGATTTGGACGCTACTGATCCAATGAAGCAGATAGTAAGCCAAGGTCACCTGTAAAGAGGCAAAGCAGGCCTATGAAGCTAGGTCTGATCAAACACTTAGCTTCACATGAGCCCAAAAGAGACCTAGCTTCACTAAAAGACTGAAGTTACTAGCTTTGCTCGAAGCTCCCATCAGCCCCGCTGAAGGCTACCTTGAAGCTTCGTTAGAAGCTTCATCCCCGGCTTCGCTGGAAGAAGGAATTGTCCAGCTTTGCTCTAAGCTGAGCTCCTGGCTTCGCTTGAAGCTTCATCTCTAGCTTCACTTGAAGCTTCACCCAGCTCTGCTATGAACTAAGTTCTAGCTTAGCATGAAGCTTTGAAGGTAACTTCGCCTGAAAAAGAGCTTCTCACTTGCTTCATGTTGAGCTTTACCAGGTCATTAATTGACCGTTTCAAAATCCCACGAGGGACCAGTGGGTAAACTCCACAATTTAATGGGGTTAATGCCAATTTAAGTGAGCGGTTACACCTGCCCACTTCGTCCTACATTAAGTGGAAACAATTAATCCACGATGGCTATTAATAGTCTGCACGAACTTATTAGCTTCGCCTGAAGCTCGCAGGTTGCCATGTGGCAATTTCGAGCCTCGCGCGAGGCTAATAGACTAATTCAATCTTATTGAATTTAAGGGGACAGTTACACCCCTAGTTTTGCTATAAATAGCCCCTTGCAAAAGAGGAAAGGGGCTGAAAAAATTGGGAGAGATTAAGAAGAAATCTATAGCAAAAGTGCCTTCTTGCTTTCCAAGCCTCAGCTTGCTTCCAAAACCTCAGAGATTCAGTTCTCTTTCATTCAGGGTTCTAACACGCCTTCTATCTTTGAAGATTTTTGGAACCAAGCGAGAAGGAAATTCTACCGAGAAGGCAGCTTGACCACCTGACCGATTGCATCGTCAAAGGGAAAAAGTGATCACGCACTGATCAGATTCCTACCAGCATACTTTTCCTGAAATCTCAGAGGAGATCTACCTGTAATTTTCTTTTTTTTTTAAGAGTTACTTGTAATTTTGCTCCTCAATATATTTTTATAAGTTTTTCCCGATCAATTTTCCATCGAAAGTAAGATGGCGACTCCGCTGGGGACCAAGGTCTTCTTCCGCAACAAGGAGATGATGTCACGATGCAAAGGTCAGAGTGCTGAACCTGTTACCGTTGAAAACTTGGTCATCCACTTTGACCAAGAGAAGTTTGAGGAACTCCTCTCTGGAGGTAGTCTATCACTCCATGCACAGAAGCACAGGAAGGTCTCCGTAGCCAATGCTCTAGTGGCTAAAAAGCAAAAATCAGTCGAGCCAGACTCAGTTGTGCGTGCAATTAGGCGAACCTCGCTCTAATTCCCCTCAGTCTCAACCGAGACTAAAGGCATCTCACGTGAAGCCAAATAGTTTCTCTGTGAACCTAGAACTACTCAGGGTAAGCAGGTTTGGAGGCCGAAGCAAAAAAACTTCTCCGTGCGAAGCTTTAGGTGAAGTTGGAGCACAACTTCGCCTCTCACTTGAAGACAAGGGAAAGACGCCCTTGAGTTTTGGCAGCATTGCTTATGCTAGCCGCGAGGCTAGAACTGAAGCATTCTGTGTGCTAATTAACTTTGCCGCAAGTCAAAAAACAAAGCACCACTTCGTGCTGAAGGCGAAGTCACCACGACTTCGCTTCTAAAGTCTTCTAGTGCTAAGTTCGCCCTTGAGGGCAGAGCTACAAATATAGCTTCGCCAAGCGAAGCTAATACTATTAATAAGATGATTTCCAAATCACATGTAGTTAAAAACAGGAGCCTCAATGCTAGAGTTCTCCAACCTAAACATCCCAGTGTATGACCTCCTCGAGTTTCTATACGAGATCGTGTAAGCTTGGTTAATCTGAATTTATGAGAGTTCTTAACTAACAAACGGAAGTTAGAATTACTCAATACATCTCCCTCCTGTTGTTAATAAGTAGGATCGCAGTTGATGATGGTCCATTCAGTTCATTACCGACTAGGGCCAGTCCCCGCCCCTCTTCCAGCCTGACAATCAATTTTCAATCAACTATCGATTCAAGCCCCCGTCAAGCCTCACAAAAAGAGCAAAGCAATAAATGTGCCAGACCTTCCTTCAGTATCCATCAACATGATAAGGAGGGGATGCGAATCACTTAGGGGTAGACAAGAAAGACGGGATACTAATTCCCCTTCATTTAGTTCTCCAGATTCAGACTATAGCCCTAGCTTGGGCCAAGTCTTAGTAGGACAAGAAAGTGTGTTCCAAGACACAAGATCTAGGATAGCAATACCCTATAATTATGAACAACCATCCTCTTCGACTGGGATAATGTCACCACAACCACTGAAAAATCTCTTCCAATGGTCAGATGATGAAGGAGAAGCTAGTGGATGTGCATCTTCAGCAATGGTCAGCTCTGTGCAAACAAGCAGAGTGGTGGACAAAATTGCTGATAACAACAATAATGACCTTCACTGACAGATGGAAACTCAAGAACAGACTTTCTAAGGCCTAGCAAGAAGCTTTGGATAACATCCAACAGATGCTAGCTCAGCTCCTCACCAACCAGTATAACAATGATACTGAAAGCAACAATACTGAGGAGGAGCATATTGAGGATGAACAATCTTAGACTGAGAAGTCAAAGGAAAGTTCTTCCATCGATGTCGAGATTCTTAAAGACATCCAAGCTCAGATCGCATCCTTAGCCTAAAGGGATGAGCTAAAGAAGGCAGGCATGACTCATCCTTATCTATTTGAATGGGATTCGGTGCCATGCCCGCCAAAGTTTAAGCCACCTACGTTACATACGTATGATGGTAAGAGCTCACTAAACCAGCATATCTATTACTTTCGGTCCCAGACTGGTAATGTCATAGATAATGATGCTATTATGGCCAGATTATTTATTGTTACTCTCAAATGAGTGGCCTTGACTGGTTCAAAAGCCTTCCACCGGGTTCCATTAATGCTTGGATCAATTTAGAGACTCGATTTCTCTCTCGCTTCTATGAGGATGACACTGAAATAACCATGGATAAACTTCTTTCCACCTTGCAGAAGAAAGGAGAATCAGTCCATGATTATATTGAACGATTTAGAAACCTATCTCTGATGTATCCAGCATTATTGCAGACATGTAGGCACAACTTTCTGGACCAAGTAGAGATTTGCATGGGAGCTATTAAAGGCCACACCTAGAAAGAAGTGGTTGAGTAAGCCGAAATAGCCGAGAAGTTGGCTAAAAATTTTGAGACGTCCATACCGAAAGCAAAATGGGGTATGAATAACAAAGGACACGGCGAAATGGCATAGTCTTCTGATTGAAAAATCAAAGAGTTAAGAAATTAACGTATAGCTTGTGGCTAACGGGTCGTGTCTATGAGGAGGAATGCAATGAAAGCTTTTCGGTGTTTTGTTTAGTAACAAAGAATTGTGCTCGTTTTTTAATTAAAAAGAGAATGGAAAGAAAGGAAATGATTAAAAGAGAAATTGCAACTTTAGAGAAGGCATTGAAAAAGGTGAATTTTGTATAAAATTTAAAAAGTGACTTGTTATTTTTTTAATGAAGAAGAAAATCTGGGCTCACTATCTCACTACTCAATGATATGTTCTTCTCTTGAAAATCTGAATGCCTCAACTTGATCATAGGCAAAACTTAAGATTGATTCTCGAAAGTTTTAAGCAAAACACATAAGATGGTTGGAAAGGTTAATTCTATTCTTTAAGAAATCGTCTTGAGTTGAATGTTAAATTACCAAGAAGTTCAAGTATGAGATAAAAATAAGTTCAAGAGACGTTTTGAAAAGAGATAGAAGTTAAAAATTCAAATCCATCCTCATGTGCCTTCAAGAACACTTTCAAGAAAAAAGGCTTAAGTTAGGCATGCAAATGATTCATTGGGTCATTTCATCAAAGCCATTCGAAAAGAAGAGGGAACAGAGAGAGGAGTAATAGTGAGCCCAAAAACTCAATTTAGCTACTCATGAAAGACAAAGAACAATGCATGTAATTAAAGAAAGACATACCATAAAATAGAATGGAAGAAAAGGTAGCTTGATTCTTGTATTGATGTCACTTCAATCTTCAGAATACAATCACTCAATTCCTCTCTCTCTCTCTGGTGTTTGTACTGAACTATAAATTGCAAAACAAAATACAACTTTTACACTATCTAACAAAGAGCCTAAATCCGTAAAGAATAAACAAAAATTCTAATCCTAGTCTACGCTCTTTTTTCTCTGCTGAAAATGGTATTTATAGGGAAAAATCAGAGGGGAGAGCTCGAAGTAAGATTGGGGGAGCAAACGCTCCCCCAACAAACCTAATAAAGTCGCGGAAACGCGGCTAGGGCCACATTTCCGCGGCCCTGGTGTGGCCAGGTGGCCATGCCCAATTGGGGGATGCTCCTGGTTTGGTGATTCTCCCATATCTTCTACTGATTTTCTCGTTTTTGCTCCAGAATTTGACGAAACAGCCTTTGATTGTTGGCTTCAACCGCTTGATTTGGGAGGATTCATTTCAACCGATTTTCAACCTCTGATATGCCAAGATTTGTCCTGATTCCTTCATTTCAAATTTATTCTGAATTAAATCAGAATTTGGTGGGCTTTTGGGCTTGTTTCTCTTTCTTTTCTTTTAGCAATTGGGCCTACATTTAACAAAGAAAAAGAAGACTTATTAATAGGATTTATTAGATAAAAAGTATGGTAATGTGACAATGTACATGCAATATATGTGACTGATCACACCCCCACACTTATCTTTTGCTCACCCTCGAGCAAAACTGAAAAACACCTAGAGGGGGGGTGAATAGGTGTACATGCTAATCTAAAAACTAAATGCGCTAAATGCGGAAGCTAATGCAAATAATTGCAACACACTTAATACAATCAACAAGTGTAGCGGAATTCCCCGTGAAGGGCTCTGGACTAACTCCTCTTGATTCCCCTTGAATGGGTTGAGGTGCTATGTGAAGCTCTTGTTGATTAAGTACAAGTGAGGCACACACAAACAACCAAGCATATACAAGATATAGCAATATGAAATATGCAAGGCACAATGCAAGCAATGTATGATATGAATAAAGAATGATGCTTTGCACAAATAAAAGAGAGAGAGAGAGAGAGTTGAGAGATATTGGATCAAATGCAGACACAAGGATATGTTTCGAGGTTCGAGCCCCTAGCTCTACATCCCCGCCTTCACCACCGTGTAGGATTTCCAATCCACTATAGGAGTATCGAACTCCTCTCTCAATGCCACCGAGGCAATACAACCACAATCCACCTCTACCGAAGAGGGATAAGGCCCGTAGCCAATACAAACACAATCACCTCTACCAAATAGGGATCCAAACCAATACCACTCCGATCAACCTCTACCAAAGAGGGATACACAAAAGCAAGGAGGGTTTACAATCTTGGAGGCTTAACCTCAAACACTTATCTTTTTCTCTCTTTTCCACAAAACAAAGATCCTAAATAGATTAGGATAGAAGATAGCTCAAGTGTGGAATCAAGGTGTTTTTGGAAACAAGCAACAAAGAAAAACTACTTGGGAAATGTCTTGTAAATGATAGAAAATGAAAACCAATACAATATCCCAAAAACCTAGTTCTCTTTGATTTTTCAAAAACCCAAAACAATAGAGATGAAATCTTTTTAGCATAAAAACTATTTTGAAAACTTGTTTAAGCACTAGAGAGACACTGAAATTTTTCTTCTTGAAACTCTTGTCAAAACAGCCCAAGAGATGGGGTATTTATAGCCCCATCAGAAAACTAGCCGTTAGGCTGAGCTGGCAGCCTGACAGGCGACCGGTCCACCGAAACGGTCGACCGCCAACGGTCTAAAATCCGACAGTTGGAGCCTCCGGTCGACCGTCTTGGTCGACCCAAACAAACAGAGAGCTCTGCTCTCAGACCCGGTCGACCCTGACGGTCGACCGTCCCAGTGTCTGCCAAATGTGCACAGATCTGTGCACGTCGGTCGACCGGCCCGGTCGACCGACTTCACCCAAGTCGACTATGTCAGTTTAGTAGTCGACTGGTTGAAGCCTGGAACAGAAATCTGGGTCAGAAAAACAGTTAAAAAATATTTTGAAAACTCTTTTAAGTCTTCTAAAAATCCACAAAACTTGTTTTAACATTTTATATTGAAACACAAACAAGTGATAAAAATTTCAAGACATATATCAATCATATCAATTCATTTTTGAGTCTTGCAAATTTTATCAAAACCAACACTTGTTTTTTTATCAAACTTGATTTTTCAATACATGAATAGGAAAGTCAAAATAAGTTTGTTTAAGATGTTTAAGCATGTATGTACATCTATTATACATATAAACCATGTAAACTTGTTTTGATTAATCATTCATGAAAACCAATTTCAAAACATGAAAATGTGTGTGTTGTGCACTTGAGCATATCAACTATACTAAGCTTTACAAATGGATCTAAAACACACTATCTAAACTATGGATACCTAAGTCTTCTTGATGATCTTCAAGTTGACTTGCTCCAAAACCCCATCCATGGGCTAGGCAATGTGTGATCTTGAAGCTATGGCCCTGGAATCACCATGAAAAGCTTCTAAACACCTTTGTTGAAGCTAATCACCAACTAATATCTTTCTAATGATCTGAAACTTAAAATCACAAGAATATTAGTAAATATAACTACATGAGTTAATCATCATCAAAACTAGGGTGGAAGGCCTTTGGGCCAACAATCTCCCCCTTTTTGATGATGACAAAACTCATGGAGTTATATATGCATGGATTAAAGTTAAGCTTCAAAGAAGCTCCCCCTTAACTCATGCATAAACAAATAAACAAAAGATATGCAATGAATGTACATAAACATGTATGCATCAACATGCATAAAACACATAAACAAGTTCTAGAAGCTCTAGATACCAATTAAATTAATAAACCATTAACAAAAACACTAGATGCTCTAGATACCAATTAAACTTAATATATGCAAAAACATAAGTATGCATATAAAACACAAATTATTCTCCCCCTTTTTGTCAATCATCAAAAAAGGGGTAAACAATCAAAACAATAAATGAGGGGTAAAAATCTTTCTCCCCCTTTTTGTCAATCAAAACAATAAAACAATGTTCTCCCCCTTTTTGTCTAAAAACAAAAACAAGGTCAATAAGGGGTGACAATCAATTAGGATATCAATTGAAAAAAATGTCAATAAAGCATCTTGATACCAATTGAAAGTAAACAAAGATCAATAAATGTTATATGCTATATACATTCATGAAGAAGAAGACGCTAAGTTAGCTTCCCTACACATATGCATTACATGAAAGAGGGATGTTAAGCCCAAATTCACATAACACACATTATGTAATGCATAAGAGGAGATGTGAAGCTCCCCCTTCACACGTGTACCACATAAGGAAGAGATGTTAAGCTCCTCATTACTAGATACTGTTGGCCCAAAGGCCTATCACCCTAGTTTTGATGATGATCAACTCATGAAGTTATATTTACTAATGATCTTGTGTTTAATTAGTGACAGATTCCTTATCAAGATCTTAGTAGGTGTGGAGCTTCAACAAAGGATTTAAAGACAAGTTGGAAGCTAGCATCGGTTGATTCACGAGCCTATGCATCAAGTACACATCTAGAGATGAGCTCGGTGGATTACTTTTGGACCAAGTCAAGAAGATGAGAAGCCTTCAAGGGAAGACTTCAAGAAGTTGAAGACTTGTGTCTAGGTATAAGATTTTGTTTTGTTTTAGTTAAAATGTAAAGGATAGAATAGTTGGTGGATTGCTCAAGTTCATATCACACACACACTCTTGATTTATATGTGTTTTCATAAAAGATTTTTAGTTCTAGAAAAATACCGTTTTGGTTTTTGGTGTTTCAAATATACATGTGTTTTTAACCAAAACCATTTTAGAACTCTCGACTGTTCTGCTAATCTACTCGACACTCTTTTAGTCTTTTAGTCATAACTTTTGATTCTCTTTTTCAATTAACATGATTTAAATTGCATTTTAAAGATGACTTTCAGATCTACATTTAATATTCAATAATCGTTTTCTGATTTAAATGTTAAGAATGTCAAATATTGGGTTGAAGTCTGAAAAACAGTTTACAGTTTCTGATTTGATACCTTTTAGTATTTTATTGATAACTTTCAAATCCGAATTGATATTGAATTGATTTAAGTTGCATTAGAAAGAAGACTTCAATATCTACAAATTCATCCTATATACTTATTCCCAAATTTGAATGTTTTAGACCTCAAAACTGTGCTCCAAGTTAACCCATTGCACAGAGGTCGGTCGACCGGGCCGGTCGACCGACGTGCACAAAACTGTGCACGTTTTGTGCGGTCGACCGGGCCGGTCGACCGGAACTAAGAGCAGTGCTCTCTGTTCTTCCCGGTCGACCGGGCCAGTCGACCGGAGGCTGTAACGGTCAGATTTTTGACCGTTACCGGTCGACCGGCAGCTCTGACAGACCCCAACGGTCAGATTTTTCTGACCTCTATAAAAGGGGGTTTTGTCATTATTTTGAGCCAAGATTTTAGGAGAGCTTTTGTCCAGTTTTTCCCATTCTTTTCAGAAAGTTTTCTCCACATAATTGAGAGCAAATACTTCCAATCAAATAGGAAGAATTTATCAAGAGTAATAAAAGTGATTTCTTGAGTTTTTCACCATAGTTCCTTTCCTTGATTTCTCACACTACACTTGAGCATCCATTGTTATATCTATCCTATAGGAGAGTTGTAGTGAGAGTTTGTAATTGGTGATCAAGTGTTTAGATCACCAAGAGATCATTTCTTGTTCTTTGAGAAGGCGGACGGTTGTGTTCGCGGTTTGATTGAGGGTCCTAGTGAGGACTTGGTGTTGTTGGGTCCTAGTGAGGACTTGTAGCTTGAGGTGCGGCCTCGACGAGCCGGTGGGCTTGTGTTGTGTAAGGGACTAGAGAGTCCGAGGGCTTGTAGGTGTTGCGGCACCGAGGAGAGATCCGGTGAGATCTTGCATAGTGGAAATCCTTCGTGTGTCGAAGGCGGGGATGTAGAGCAAGTGTGCTCGAACCTCGAAACATACCCTTGTGTTTGCGATTGCTTACTCTATCTCTCTCTCTCTCTCTTTGTCTCTTTTATATCTTGCATTACTTACATTGTCTTTACTTTTATATGCATGATATACCCTTGTGCTTGATTGTTATATAAATTGCGTGGGATTGCTGCTAACACTTGTATTCAACCAAGAGAGCCAACGCGGCACCTTAACCCATTTCAAGGGGAATCTTGAGGAGTTTGTCCAGAGCCTCGCAAGGGGAATTCGGCAACACTCTTGTGTTATACATAAGTGTTCAACTAAAAGAAGTTTAATTTGGTCAACTTAGTTTTAATTCCGCATTATTTGTTCATAAGTGACCATTAGATTAGCCATCACCTATTCACCCCCCCTCTAGGTGACCTTACAATTGGTATCAGAGCTAGTGCTCTTGATTTGGGTCTAACAACCTAAGAGTTAAAGATCCTCCTTTAGGCTAATCACAATATTTTTGTACACACACACCTCACCATGGACTTCATGTCACCACCCACCTTTGATATTCTTAACATCCAAATTTGGAAGGTTAAGATGTCATTGTACCTCAAGGCCTTAGGATTTCATGTTTATCTTGCCATATCTAATAATGCATATTGCTTAAATGGTAAGAATTTTGAGGTTAATGCAAAAGCCCTTCATGCTATCAAGTCAACCCTAAATGATGATTATTTATCTAGGGTATCTAACGTTGACTCGGCTTTTGTAGCTTGGAACATCATCACCTCCCTTGGCGAAAAGGATCTATATTATGCCGGGAGTGATTCGGACGTTGGAAGCAACACCTCCAACGCATGCTTTATGGTCCAAGGGGATGACCCCCTTGAGGTAAATTCCGAATCTGATGATGAGGACATGTCATATGATGAGCTATCTACTTTTTGTCATCTATTGCTTGAGAAATATGACATGATTAGAAAAGAAAATAAAAATTTGAAAAAGAACATTGCTTGCATGCATAAAGAACATGACTCATTTAGAGATAACATTGCATGCTTAGAAAAAGATAATAAAAGTTGGAAAAAGAAATTTGATTGCATGCTTAAAGAAAATGATTCTTTTAGATCTAAGATTGCATGCTTAGAAAAAGAAAATAAAGATTTGAAAAATGAGAATGTTTCCTTATTTTCAAAATTGAATGATCTTTGTGAAGGGAACAATATTTTGAAAAAATGATATTGCTATGGTGGAACAACAAAAAGAAAGTATTTTACAAGAAAATAAATCTTTAAAAAGAAAATTTTTTGAAAAAGAAAAGGATAATGTTTTTCAAAAGAAAAAGAAAAATGATTCTTTATCTCACCATGCTTTACATGCCACAACTAATGAGATTAAGAATTTGAAAAATAAAATGGATGGTTTGAATTCAACTTTGAACTCTTGTGCTTTTAATCATTCTAGGTTGGAGTCAATGTTTTCAAATAAACAAACTCCACACATTCATGCACATCATAACCATGCATTTGCTTATGTTGCACAACATGATCACACTCCTACACATAAGCATACTAAGGTGTACGTATGTACACATTGTGGCCGCAAAGGCCATTTAGCAAAATATTATTTTGATAAGAAACCTCATTTATATTTTGCTAAGTATAAAAGATTTTGGGATCCTTGCAATAAAGCTAACCCCAAAGGACCCAAGAAAGTATGGGTACCAAAACCCCCACCCTTTGATTTTGATGTAGGTGAGGGCTCTCACAAAACGTGAGAGGATTGGTGCCTTGATAGTGGATGCAATGGACATGATGGACAAACTTTTGGATGCATTGCTATCAAGGAGATTTTGGTGGGAAAGACCACCATATTTGGAGCTTTGGAGTTGGTAACAATTTCTAAACTCCTATTTTTTTTGTTCATGCTTGTTCATCCATAATATTCATAGCATGTTCATGTTTTAAGATTTTATGTGCTTCATGTGGTAATTACATGCTTAGATGTAGAATGTATCAAACTTACATTTATACATATACAAATAGTGAACTACAATTGACTCATATATATAGTTGAACTTCATGCTCACTTGTATCCACTATAAGCATATGTATAGACTAGTTTTGATGATTCTCATTTATACATGCTTGGCCAATTTTTAATGCTTTACTTCATGTATATACATGTTCAATTCAAATCTAATAAATATACATGTATACCCGTGAGTCTCTTGCCTTCATGCAAACATCATTCATAGACTCTTTTAGATTTGGGATATGTATGTGTATTGTTAGGATTGGATTAATCATACATATACCATGAAGATTAGTGTTTTGATGAAAAATGATTTTTCGTGCTTTTGTTAAAAATGTGTCTTATGATCTTTTTGAGCTTAAATGTCTATTTTCATAAAAATGCTATTTACATGATTGTTTAACACTCACATTTCTTGTTAAAATCATTTATGAGCCTAATAGACCATGAGTGCTTAAATTTTTTATGTATTTAGTTATGTTTATGAAAAACATATGATTTGATGTATTTGAAGGATCTTTAACTAGTTTGTCAAAAATCTATTTATACTAGTTATCTATTCTTCAAATAGTTTTTGAGATTTACACATGATCCTACTTTACAATAATTTGGATAAATTATTTTGTATTCTCAAGATTTGATGATTCATGATTTGAATATTAGTTTAAGTGTTAGCTTTTGTCAACACTAGGATTTATACTTGTACATATCATGGGCCACAAATAAATCTATTTATATTTGTGCTTGAATGCTTATTTGAACCCATGAAATGTGCTTGTATTGCTTAGTTTTGATGATTCATACATCTTTAAACTTATATTCTCTCTTTGGATTTGATTTATGATCATGTGCTTTTCATTTCATGTATATGTGCATTTTGGCCAAACTTTAAGATATACATGTATACCTCTTGAGTCATTTGCCTTTCATGCAAATCTACATATATGGACTCAATTGCATTAGGGATATGTATGTATGCTTCTTGTGTTGACAAAATATACATATACCTTGAAATATAATTATTTTAAAATAAAGAAATTTTTGTGATGATTTTCATGCTTTCAAAAATTTATGTTTTAAAGGAATATTGAACTTTATTGCTATTTTTCATGATGCCATGTTCCACATAACACTAGTACACTCACTTCTTTTCAATATGGACTTTATGGATACTAGAGTGTTTTTAGTGCCTTGTGTTTCATTGATATTTCATGAAAACTTTTGATTTATTCCTTGATTGAAGGATTCCGTACTAGTTGTTAAACACCTTCATTTAACTAGTTCGAATTCTTCATGTGGTAGATTATATGATATATACACTTAAGCTTAATTTTCAATTGGTATCATTGTACATTTTCAATTGGTATCAATTTGACCTCTTATGTATATACTCATATTTTTGCTTTCCCATATATGTATGTATCACCTTCAATTGATATTAGTTCTTCATACATATATATGATTTGTTGTGTGCTTGTATCTAAATGGACTTATATTTTTAAAGTACAAAGTTGTTAATGCTAAGCTTACTTCAAATCTTATTTATCTTCAAGCTTATGCATTGTATTTCATAATTGGTATCAAAATTCAAAATTTGGTTGTTCTACATTTGGTACCTTAAAAGAAAATATTGTATTTTAAGATATTTCAAAATTTTGTTTTCATAAGAAAATTTCAAAATTTTTAATTTGTATTGCCTATATGCAAGGAGAGCTTAACATCTCTTCTACATATAGATCTTCTTGATTGATTTAGATTACCCCTCCTTGATTTCTTTATTTTTGACAAAAAGGGGGAGAAAATTTGTTTGATGTATTTTACTTTGAACCCTTTGTTGATGATTGACAAAAAGGGGGAGAAGAATTTGAGATTTTATATGCATGTCTTCCTTGTGTAAGGGGGAGAAGATTTTATGTTCATGTATATATGTTGTGGTTTGCAAATAATAGGAGAAAAAGATTTGATTTTGTGTTATCTCCATTCATTTGCATACATGTCATGTGCTTCATTGTCTTGCAAATAATAGGAGAAAAAGATTTGATTTTGTGTTATCTCCATTCATTTGCATACATGTCATGTGCTTCATTGTCATATCTTTATCATTTATTTGGTATGCATGAGTTAAGGGGGAGCTTCTTTGAAGCTTTACTTTAATCCATGCATATATAACTTCATGAGTTTTGTCATCATCAAAAAGGGGGAGATTGTTGGCCCAAAGGCCTATCACCCTAGTTTGATGATGATCAACTCATGAAGTTATATTTACTAATGATCTTGTGTTTAATTAGTGACAGATTCCTTATCAAGATCTTAGTAGGTGTGGAGCTTCAACAAAGGATTTAAAGACAAGTTGGAAGCTAGCACCGGTTGATTCACGAGCCTATCATCAAGTACACATCTAGAGATGAGCTCGGTGGATTACTTTTGGACCAAGTCAAGAAGATGAGAAGCCTTCAAGGGAAGACTTCAAGAAGTTGAAGACTTGTGTCTGGGTATAAGATTTTGTTTTGTTTTAGTTAAAATGTAAAGGATAGAATAGTTGGTGGATTGCTCAAGTTCATATCACACACACACTCTTGATTTATATGTGTTTTCATAAAAGATTTTTAGTTCTAGAAAAATACCGTTTTGATTTTTGGTGTTTCAAATATACATGTGTTTTTAACCAAAACCATTTTAGAACTCTCGACCGTTCTGCTAATCTACTCGACACTCTTTTAGTCTTTTAGTCATAACTTTTGATTCTCTTATTCAATTAACATGATTTAAATTGCATTTTAAAGATGACTTTCATAGCTACATTTAATATTCAATAATCGTTTTCTGATTTAAATGTTAAGAATGTCAAATATTGGGTTGAAGTCTGAAAAACAGTTTACAGTTTCTGATTTGATACCTTTTAGTATTTTATTGATAACTTTCAAATCCGAATTGATTTAAGTTGCATTAGAAAGAAGACTTCAATATCTACAAATTCATCCTATATACTTATTCCCAAATTCAAATGTTTTAGACCTCAAAACTGTGCTCCAAGTTAACCCATTGCACAGAGGTCGGTCGACCGGGCCGGTCGACCGACGTGCACAAAACTGTGCACGTTTTGTGCGGTCGACCGGGCCGGTCGACCGGAACTGAGAGCAGTGCTCTCTGTTCTTCCCGGTCGACCGGGCCAGTCGACCGGAGGCTGTAACGGTCAGATTTTTGACCGTTACCGGTCGACCGGCCGGTCGACCGGCAGCTCTGACAGACCCCAACGGTCAGATTTTTCTGACCTCTATAAAAGGGGGTTTTGTCATTATTTTGAGCCAAGATTTTAGGAGAGCTTTTGTCCAGTTTTTCCCATTCTTTTCAGAAAGTTTTCTCCACATAATTGAGAGCAAATACTTCCAATCAAATAGGAAGAATTTATCAAGAGTAATAAAAGTGATTTCTTGAGTTTTTCACCATAGTTCTTTTCCTTGATTTCTCACACTACACTTGAGCATCCATTGTTATATCTATCCTATAGGAGAGTTGTAGTGAGAGTTTGTAATTGGTGATCAAGTGTTTAGATCACCAAGAGATCATTTCTTGTTCTTTGAGAAGGCGGACGGTTGTGTTCGCGGTTTGATTGAGGGTCCTAGTGAGGACTTGGTGTTGTTGGGTCCTAGTGAGGACTTGTAGCTTGAGGTGCGGCCTCGACGAGCCGGTGGGCTTGTGTTGTGTAAGGGACTAGAGAGTCCGAGGGCTTGTAGGTGTTGCGGCACCGAGGAGAGATCCGGTGAGATCTTGCATAGTGGAAATCCTTCGTGTGTCGAAGGCGGGGATGTAGAGCAAGTGTGCTCGAACCTCGAAACATACCCTTGTGTTTGCGATTGCTTACTCTATCTCTCTCTCTCTCTCTCTCTTTGTCTCTTTTATATCTTGCATTACTTACATTGTCTTTACTTTTATATGCATGATATACCCTTGTGCTTGATTGTTATATAAATTGCGTGGGATTGTTGCTAACACTTGTATTCAACCAAGAGAGCCAACGCGGCACCTTAACCCATTTCAAGGGGAATCTTGAGGAGTTTGTCCAGAGCCTCGCAAGGGGAATTCGGCAACACTCTTGTGTTATACATAAGTGTTCAACTAAAAGAAGTTTAATTTGGTCAACTTAGTTTTAATTCCGCATTATTTGTTCATAAGTGACCATTAGATTAGCCATCACCTATTCACCCCCCCTCTAGGTGACCTTACAGATACACTCATCATGAATCTATATGTAGAAGAGATGTTAAGCTCTCCTTGCATATAGTCAATATAAATCAAAACTTTGTATAATAATTTTTTTTAAAAAACTTTGAGATACCAATTTAAAAATTTCAAATAAACATCTTGATATCAATTGAAATTAACCATTATTATTTTTTATCATAAAGCAAGGGATTGGAAATATAAATACCAATTGAAATATGAAAATCGAATTTTCTCCCCCTTAATGAAATACCAACAAAAACTATGCGTAGGCTTGAAATAAGATACCAATTGAAAACTAAATCAATTGAAATAAAGTGAAGCTCAAGCTCTAGCATAAACAAGATTTGTGCTCAAGATATAGAAATATAATAGCACAAATAAAACAAGTATATGTGTATGAAATAGAATGAGTATCAATCACCAATAGATGATACCAATTGAAAATACATACACAATAATCATATGAGTATACAAAAAGATCAAAATGATACCAATTGAAAGAGTTCAATGATACCAATTGACATAACCAATAAGTTCAAGTGAATACATCATATTACTATACCTCCCAATCATGGTTCAAGTTTTAAATAATTTTTATTTTAAAGCATACATGAACATGATCTCCCATCCATCCTCCCATAGAAGGTAGGGGTTTTCAAAAATAGATTTGGAAATAAGCTTTGTTTGAAAAACTCTACCAAAATGAAGAATACCGTAACTAGTTAAATGGAAAATCTTTTAAACTAGTACGAAATCCTTCAAGCAAGGAATAAACTAAAATAATTTTCATAAAACACATGTAAATCACATAGCACTTAGAAACACTCAATATTCGATAAAGTCCATACATGCTCATGAAAACATACTCATAAGAAATATAAAAAAATGGTGAGTGTACAAGTAATGTGTGACATGGTATTATGAAATTTCCAATTAAGCTCAAAATTCCTTGAAGCAATGAAAACATGAAAATCATCAAAACTTATTTAATCTTCAAGGTATATGTATGTCTTATACAAATTAAAGTATACATACATATCCAAACACAAAGAGTCCAAAAAGATATATGCATGAAGGCACGTGGCTCAAAGGATGTATATGTATAACAATAATTTGGATAAAATGGACATATACATGAAGTTAAATAAACACAAAAACATGAAACTTTAAATTTTCATTAAAACAAGTTTCATTTCAAGGCATATGTATGATTTGTCAGCACAAAAAGTATACATACATATCCCTAAACACGATTGAGTCCATATGTATATATTTGCATGAAAGGCAAATGACTCAAGGGGTATACATGTATAACTTGAAGTTTGGCAAAATTACACATATACATGAAATGAAAACTCATGATCACAAAACAAATCCACAAATAGGAATACAAGTTTAAAATGTATGAATCATCAAAACTAGACTATACTAGCACATCTAATGGGTTCAAATAAGCAATCAAGTTCAAACATATATAAATTTATTTGTGGCCCACTATATTCACAAATATACACCTAGTCTTAATGAAAGCTAACATTCAAACATGTAATCAACATATCAAGCATAAAAAATAAGATAAAAATCAGCATGATAAAAATAAACATGATTATTATGAATATCCACATGTTATTAGATTTATGATGTACATGATAGCTAATCAAATACGAGAACAAAAATAATAATCCATATTAAACATGGGTGTCTCAAATACTGTACATGTATGTCAAGAATCTAATTATCATGGCATTATCATAATAATCTACAAACAATAAAACATGCTATAAACGATGAATATTAAAAGCATGTAAACAATAATAATAAGGAGTTAGAGACCGTTACCAAAACCTATGAGGCAACTCTCCTTGTCTCCAAAACGTGGTGGTCATCTCCACCAAATCTTCCCTTGAAAATGATGCATCCAAATGATTTCCATGAAGCTCGGAACGCATCCACTCCAAGGTACGGCAACTCTCACGTGATGCGAGAGCCCACACCTACATTAAAAAATCAAGGGGTGGTCTTTGGTACCCATACTCTTTTGGGTCCATAGGGGTTAGTACCTTCTCTAACCCAAACAAACTTCTTTGCTAAATTTACATTATGTAATCTATCAAAGCAAAATTTAGCAAGGTGGCCCTTACGTCTACAATGTGTACAAGTGTACACATGAGCATACATAGTGTGATGGTGTCCGTGAGGAGCATGTGTATGCCGTGATGGGTGTGCATGATTAGATGGAACTTGTTTCTTTCGAAACAAAGTTTCCAAACGTGTATGGCCCACAACACATTGGCTCAAAGTGGAGCCCAAACAATCTACACTCTTCTTAAGCATGGATATATCAATGTTGATCAAAGAAGAAGTGTGGCATGCAATAGGTGAGGTGTGTGATACTACCTTAGCATGGCAAACATGTGCGTCAATCTTATTTTGCAAAACAATATTTTTATCTAAACAAACATTCAACTCATTTGAAATAGAAATTATTTTATTTTTCAAGGAGTTATTTTCTTTAACATCAAATTCAATTTTTGAAGACAAAACTTTATTTTTCTTCAAAACATTTTCACAATCATTTTTAGTTTTCAAAAACTCATTTTCTTTAAGTACAAGTTCTAATTGAAATCTCAATGAATCCCTTTCATTATAGACCTCAACCTTCTCTTGCAAAACACAATCAAGTTTAGAAGACAATTTTTCATTTTCTTTAGTTAAAGCAAAAGTCTTCTTTTTCAACAAATTATATTTTTCAATTAATTTTTCACAAACAATTGATAGTTCTTCATTTAAAGCATGGGGATCAACATAATCATTTGAAGAACTAGCACAATCATTACTATCTAGTTGAGATTCCGAAAGTACCTCAAGGGAGTCATTCCCTTGGATCATCAAGCATGGTGAGTCGGACTCTCCACTAGATTCCTCTTCTTGTTGGATAGGCGTTTGAAGCTTGGAGGTGGTGGTGGTTGTCAACAAATTCCACACTGCAAAGGCGAAATCAATGTTAGAAACACGCATAAGATAATCTTTAGATAAAGTGCTTCTAATGGCCTCAAGGGCTTGTGCATTGGCCCCTATATGATTGCTATCACTAAGGAAGGATTCCTTGGTAATGGCAAGATGAACCTTGTAACCTAGGGTTTGTAAATAAATGGATATCTTAGTCTTCCAAACAAGAATGTTGGAAGGGTCAAAACTAGGTGGGGTCATGAAGTCCATGGTAAAAACTATATGTGTGCAAACACGTAAATGCAAACAAGATTAGCAAACAAATGGATCTCACTCCTAGGATGTTAAGCCTAAGTATCAGGAGCACTAACTCTGATACCAATTGAAAAACACCTAGAGGGGGGGGTGAATAGGTGTACTTGCTAATCTATAAACTAAATGCGCTAAATGCGGAAGCTAATGCAAATAATTGCAACACACTTAATACAATCAAGAAGTGTAGCCGAATTCCCCGTGAAGGGCTCTGGACTAACTCCTCTTGATTCCCCTTGAATGGGTTGAGGTGCTATGTGAAGCTCTTGTTGATTAAGTACAAGTGAGGCACACACAAACAACCAAGCATATACAAGATATAGCAATATGAAATATGCAAGGCACAATGCAAGCAATGTATGATATGAATAAAGAATGATGCTTTGCACAAATAAAAGAGAGAAAGAGAGTTGAGAGATATTGGATCAAATGCAAACACAAGGATATGTTTCGAGGTTCGAGCCCCTAGCTCTATATCCCCGCCTACACCACCGTGTAGGATTTCCAATCCACTATAGGAGTACCGAACTCCTCTCTCAATGCCACCGAGATAATACAACCACAATCCACCTCTACCGAAGAGGGATAAGGCCCGTAGCCAATACAAACACAATCACCTCTACCAAAGAGGGATCCAAACCAATACCACTCCGATCAACCTCTACCAAAGAGGGATACACAAAAGCAAGGAGGGTTTACAATCTTGGAGGCTTAACCTCAAACACTTTTCTTTTTCTCTCTTTTCCACAAAACAAAGATCCTAAATAGATTAGGATAGAAGATAGCTCAAGTGTGGAATCAAGGTGTTTTTGGAAATAAGCAACAAAGAAAAACTACTTGGGAAATGTCTTGTAAATGATAGAAAATGAAAACCAATACAATATCCCAAAAACCTAGTTCTCTTTGGTTTCCAAAAACCCAAAACAATAGAGATGAAATCTTTTTAGCACAAAAACTATTTTGAAAACTTGTTTAAACACTAGAGAGACACTGAAATTTTTCTTCTTGAAACTCTTGTCAAAACAGCCCAAGAGATGGGTATTTATAGCCCCATCAGAAAACTAGCCATTAGGCTGAGCTGGCAGCCTGACAGGCGACCGGTCGACCGGAACGGTCGACCGCCAACGGTCTAAAATCCGACCGTTGGAGCCTCCGGTCGACCGTCCCGGTCGACCCAAACAAACAGAGAGCTCTGCTCTCAGACCCGGTCGACCCTGAAGGTCGACCGTCCCAGTGTCTGCCAAACGTGCACAGATCTGTGCACGTCGGTCGACCGGCCCGGTCGACCGACTTCACCCAAGTCGACTATGTCAGTTTAGTAGTCGACTAGTTGAAGCCTGGAATAGAAATCTGGGTCAGAAAAACAGTTTAAAAATATTTTGAAAAATCTTTTAAGTCTTCTAAAAATTCACAAAACTTGTTTTAACATTTTATATTGAAACACAAACAAGTGATAAAAATTTTAAGACATATATCAATCATATCAATTCATTTTTGAGTCTTGCAAATTTTATCAAAACCAACACTTGTATTTTTATCAAACTTGATTTTTCAATACATGAATAGGAAAGTCAAAATAAGTTTGTTTAAGATGTTTAAGCATGTATGTACATCTATTATACATATAAACCATGTAAACTTGTTTTGATCAATCATTCATGAAAGCCAATTCCGAAACATGAAAACGTGTGTGTTGTGCACTTGAGCATATCGACTATACTAAGCTTTACAAATGGATCTAAAACACACTATCTAAACTATGGATACCTAAGTCTTCTTGATAATCTTCAAGTTGACTTGCTTCAAAACTCCATCCATGGGCTAGGCAATGTGTGATCTTGAAGTTATGGCCCTGGAATCACCATGAAAAGCTTCTAAACACCTTTGTTGAAGCTAATCACCAACTAATATCTTGCTAATGATCTGAAACTTAAAATCATAAGAATATTAGTAAACATAACTACATGAGTTAATCATCATCAAAACTAGGGTGGAAGGCCTTTGGGCCAACAATCTCCCCATTTTTGATGATGACAAAACTCATGGAGTTATATATGCATCGATTAAAGTTAAGCTTCAAAGAAGGTCCCCCTTAACTCATGCATAAACAAATAAACAAAAGATATGCAATGAATGTACATAAACATGTATGCATCAACATGCATAAAACACATAAACAAGTTCTAGAAGCTCTAGATACCAATTAAATTAATAAAATATTAACAAAAACACTAGATGCTCTAGATACCAATTAAACTTAATATATACAAAAACATAAGTATGCATATAAAACACAAATTATTCTCCCCCTTTTTGTCAATCATCAACAAAGGGGTAAACAATCAAAACAATAAATGAGGGGTAAAAATCTTTCTCCCCCTTTTTGTCAATCAAAACAATAAAACAATGTTCTCCCCCTTTTTGTCTAAAACAAAAACAATGTCAATAAGGGGTGACAATCAATTAGGATATCAATTGAAAAAATGTCAATGAAGCATCTTGATACCAATTGAAAGTAAACAAAGATCAATAAATGTTATATGCTATATACATTCATGAAGAGGAAGACGCTAAGTTAGCTTCCCTACACATATGCAATACATGAAAGAGGGATGTTAAGCCCTAATTCACATAACACACATTATGTAATGCATAAGAGGAGATGTGAAGCTCCCCCTACACACGTGTACCATATAAGGAAGAGATGTTAAGCTCCTCATTACTAGATACACTCATCATGAATCTATATGTAGAAGAGAAGTTAAGCTCTCCTTGCATATAGTTAATATAAATCAAAACTTTTGTATAATAATTTTTTTTTTTAAAAACTTTGAGATACCAATTTAAAATTTTCAAATAAACATCTTGATATCAATTGAAATTAACCATTATTATTTTCTATCATAAAGCAAGGGAGTGGAAATACAAATACCAATTGAAATATGAAAATCGAATTTTCTCCCCTTTATGAAATACCAACAAAAACTATGCGTAGGCTTGAAATAAGATACCAATTGAAAACTAAACCAATTGAAATAAAGTGAAGCTCAAGCTCTAGCATAAACAAGATTTGTGCTCAAGATATAGAAATATAATAGCACAAATAAACAAGTATATGTATATAAAATAGAATGAGTATCAATCACCAATAGATGATACCAATTGAAAATATACATACACAATAATCATATGAGTATACAAAAAGATAAAAATGATACCAATTGAAAGAGTTCAATGATACCAATTGACATAACCAATAAGTTCAAGTGTATACATCATATTACTATACCTCCCAATCATGGTTCAAGTTTTAAATGATTTTCATTTTAAAGCATACATGAACATGATCTCCCATCCATCCTCCCATAGAAGGTAGGGGTTTTCAAAAATAGATTTGAAAATAAGCTTTGTTTGAAAAACTCTACCAAAATGAAGAATACCGTAACTAGTTAAATGGAAAATCTTTTAAACTAGTACGAAATCCTTCAAGCAAGGAATAAACTAAAATAATTTTCATAAAACACATGTAAATCACATAGCACTTAGAAACACTCAATATTCGATAAAGTCCATACATGCTCATGAAAACATACTCATGAGAAATATAAAAAATGGTGAGTGTACAAGTAATGTGTGACATGGTATTATGAAATTTCCAATTAAGCTCAAAATTCCTTGAAGGAATGAAAACATGAAAATCATCAAAACTTATTTAATCTTCAAGGTATATGTATGTCTTATACAAATTAAAGTATACATACATATCCAAACACAAAGAGTCCACAAAGATATATGCATGAAGGCACGTGGCTCAAAGGATGTATATGTATAACAATAATTTGGATAAAATGGACATATACATGAAGTTAAATAAACACAAAAACATGAAACTTTAAATTTTCATTAAAACAAGTTTCATTTCAAGGCATATGTATGATTTGTCAACACAAAAAGTTTACATACATATCCCTAAACACGATTGAGTCCATATGTATATATTTGCATGAAAGGCAAATGACTCAAGGGGTATACATGTATAACTTGAAGTTTGGCAAAATTACACATATACATGAAATGAAAACTCATGATCACAAAACAAATCCACAAATAGGAATACAAGTTTAAAATGTATGAATCATCAAAACTAGACTATACTAGCACATCTAATGGGTTCAAGTAAGCAATCAAGTCCAAACATATATAGATTTATTTGTGGCCCACCATATTCACAAATATACACCTAGTCTTAATGAAAGCTAACATTCAAACATGTAATCAACATATGAAGCATAAAAAACAAGATAAAAATCAGCATGATAAAAATAAACATGATTATTATGAATATTCACATGTTATTAGATTTATGATGTACATGATAGCTAATCAAATACGAGAACACAAAATAATAATCCATATTAAACATGGGTGTCTCAAATACTATACATGTATGTCAAGAATCTAATTATCATGACATTATCATAATAATCTACAAACAATAAAACATGCTATAAACGATGAATATTAAAAGCATGTAAACAATAATAATAAGGAGTTAGAGACCGTTACCAAAACCTATGAGGCAACTCTCCTTGTCTCCAAAACGTGGTGGTCATCTCCACCAAATCTTCCCTTGAAAGTGATGCATCCAAATGATTTCCATGAAGCTCGGAACGCATCCACTCTAAGGTACGGCAACTCTCACGTGATGCGAGTGCCCACACCTACATTAAAAACTCGAGGGGTGGTCTTTGGTACCCATACTCTTTTGGGTCCATAAGGGTTAGTATCTTCTCTAACCCAAACAAACTTCTTTGCTAAATTTACATTATGTAATCTATCAAAGCAAAATTTAGCAAGGTGGCCCTTACGTCCACAATGTGTACAAGTGTACACATGAGCATACATAGTATGATGGTGTCCGTGAGGAGCATGTGTATGCCGTGATGGGTGTGCATGATTAGATGGAACTTGTTTCTTTCGAAATAAAGTTTCCAAACGTGTATGGCCCACAACACATTGGCTCAAAGTGGAGCCCAAACAATCTACACTCTTCTTAAGCATGGATATATCACTGTTGATCAAAGAAGAAGTGTGGCATGCAATAGGTGAGGTGTGTGATACTACCCTAGCATGGCAAACATGTGCGTCAATCTTATTTTGCAAAACAATATTTTTATCTAAACAAACATTCAACTCATTTGAAATAGAAATTATTTTATTTTTCAAGGAGTTATTTTCTTTAACAACAAATTCAATTTTTGAAGACAAAACTTTATTTTTCTTCAAAACATTTTCACAATCATTTTTAGTTTTCAAAAACTCATTTTCTTTAAGTGCAAGTTCTAATTGAGATCTCAACGAATCCCTTTCATTATAGACCTCAACCTTCTCTTGCAAAACACAATCAAGTTTAGAAGACAAATTTTCATTTTCTTTAGTTAAAGCAAAAGTCTTCTTTTTCAACAAATTATATTTTTCAATTAATTTTTCACAAACAATTGATAGTTCTTCATTTAAAGCATGGGGATCAACATAATCATTTGAAGAACTAGCACAATCATTACTATCTAGTTGAGATTTCGAAAGTATCTCAGGGGAGTCATTCCCTTGGATCATCAAGCATTGTGAGTCGGACTCTCCACTAGATTCCTCTTCTTGTTGGATAGGCGTTTGAAGCTTGGAGGTGGTGGTGATTGTCAACAAATTCCACACTGCAAAGGCGGAATCAATGTTAGAACACGCATAAGATAATCTTTAGATAAAGTGCTTCTAATGGCCTCAAGGGCTTGTGCATTGGCCCCTATATGATTGCTATCACTAAGGAAGGATTCCTTGGTAATGACAAGATGAACCTTGTAACCTAGGGTTTGTAAATAAATGGACATCTTAGTCTTCCAAACAAGAATGTTGGAAGGGTCAAAACTAGGTGGGGTCATGAAGTCCATGGTAAAAACTATATGTGTGCAAACACGCAAATGCAAACAAGATTAGCAAACAAATGGATCTCACTCCTAGGATGTTAAGTCTAAGTATCGGAGCACTAGCTCTGATACCAATTGAAAAACACCTAGGGGGGTGAATAGGTGTACTTGCTAATCTAAAAACTAAATTCGCTAAATGCGGAAGCTAATGCAAATAATTGCAACACACTTAATACAATCAACAAGTGTAGCGGAATTCCCCGTGAAGGGCTCTGGACTAACTCCTCTTGATTCCCCTTGAATGGGTTGAGGTGCTATGTGAAGCTCTTGTTGATTAAGTACAAGTGAGGCACACACAAACAACCAAGCATATACAAGATATAGCAATATGAAATATGCAAGGCACAATGCAAGCAATGTATGATATGAATAAAGAATGATGCTTTGCACAAATAAAAGAGAGAGAGTTGAGAGATATTGGATCAAATGCAAACATAAGGATATGTTTCGAGGTTCGAGCCCCTAGCTCTACATCCCCGCCTACACCACCGTGTAGGATTTCCAATCCACTATAGGAGTACCGAACTCCTCTCTCAATGCCACCGAGGCAATACAACCACAATCCACCTCTACCGAAGAGGGATAAGGCCCGTAGCCAATACAAACACAATCACCTCTACCAAAGAGGGATCCAAACCAATACCACTCCGATCAACCTCTACCAAAGAGGGATACACAAAAGCAAGGAGGGTTTACAATCTTGGAGGCTTAACCTCAAACACTTCTCTTTTTCTCTCTTTTCCACAAAACAAAGATCCTAAATAGATTAGGATAGAAGATAGCTCAAGTGTGGAATCAAGGTGTTTTTGGAAACAAGCAACAAAGAAAAACTACTTGGGAAATGTCTTGTAAATGATAGAAAATGAAAACCAATACAATATCCCAAAAACCTAGTTCTCTTTGGTTTCCAAAAACCCAAAACAATAGAGATGAAATCTTTTTAGCACAAAAACTATTTTGAAAACTTGTTTAAACACTAGAGAGACACTGAAATTTTTCTTCTTGAAACTCTTGTCAAAACAGCCCAAGAGATGGGGTATTTATAGCTCCATCAGAAAACTAGCCATTAGGCTGAGCTGGCAGCCTGACAGGCGACCGGTCGACCGGAACGGTCGACCGCCAACGGTCTAAAATTCGACCGTTGGAGCCTCCGGTCGACCGTCCCGGTCAACCCAAACAAACAGAGAGCTCTGCTCTCAGACCCGGTCGACCCTGACGGTCGACCGTCCCAGTGTCTGCCAAACGTGCACAGATCTGTGCACGTCGGTCGACCGGCCCGATCGACCGACTTCACCCAAGTCGACTATGTCAGTTTAGTAGTCGACTGGTTGAAGCCTGGAATAGAAATCTGGGTCAGAAAAACAGTTTAAAAATATTTTGAAAAATCTTTTAAGTCTTCTAAAAATCCACAAAACTTGTTTTAACATTTTATATTGAAACACAAACAAGTGATAAAAATTTCAAGACATATATCAATCATATCAATTCATTTTTGAGTTTTGCAAATTTTATCAAACCAACACTTGTATTTTTATCAAACTTGACTTTTCAATACATGAATAGGAAAGTCAAAATAAGTTTGTTTAAGATGTTTAAGCATGTATGTACATCTATTATACATATAAACCATGTAAACTTGTTTTGATCAATCATTCATGAAAACCAATTCCAAAACATGAAAACGTGTGTGTTGTGCACTTGAGCATATCAACTATACTAAGCTTTACAAATGGATCTAAAACACACTATCTAAACTATGGATACCTAAGTCTTCTTGATGATCTTCAAGTTGACTTGCTCCAAAACTCCATCCATGGGCTAGGCAATGTGTGATCTTGAAGCTATAGCCCTGGAATCACCATGAAAAGCTTCTAAACACCTTTGTTGAAGCTAATCGCCAACTAATATCTTGGTAATGATCTGAAACTTAAAATCACAAGAATATTAGTAAACATAACTACATGAGTTAATCATCATCAAAACTAGGGTGGAAGGCCTTTGGGCCAACAAAAACATCAGACTAATTCTAATCAATTATTAGACCACTTTCGCAGGTCATTCGATTGCACTGAGCATGTACAACAAGCCGTTAATCCTCTAGGTTGCCCCTAGAGCACGAGTTTTGTCTTGTGAGGGTTTTCAGTGGATTGCACCCACAAAATCCATAAAAAATGTTAGTATTTTCGTAAAGCATTTTTAAAGGAGAAAATATTTGAAGTGTATTTGTAAGTTTTAAGTAATCTATAAGTTATAGGAATATCAAATTTTTCATTCCGAAACTCAGTCTCTATTCAAAAATATGTCATCAATCACTGTATGGAGTCAAATTGTACTTCTCATCTAGTCTATTAATTTACCCTGAGTCGTATGCACCATCGTGACTGTGAAGTTTGACTAAGGATTCATTAACTGCTATGCCTTATTTATATTATTTTTGGTGGAATTTATTCCTCAATTTCATTAGGTTTTCTAATCTGCCCATGTAACGAGCCTTTAGTCGATGACACCCAAGCCGGACAGTTTTAGGGCGTCAGGTGAGAAAACACCCCTAAGGACTTAAATACTCGAGCAGACAAGGCCACGAAACTATGATTTTTATTTATAAAATGTACCCCTTTTAGGCGTGAATACTTATGCTTCATGAGGCACAAATACCCAGCTTAATCAGTGGATTTATATATATATTTTTTCAAACTTATCTAAATATCTTTTGCATAAATACCAAGGCTTACTTAGGCCAAAGCACCTAGCTAATCGATAATTAGATTTGTTTATTTATTTTTTTATACATATATACCTTTTTCTTTATAAGGCATAAGAGTCTTTATTTTTAAACCCTAAGTGTGTAAGTGTATTTAGTGTGCATATTTCATCAAGGTAAATATAAAGACTAAATTACTTTCACAAATTTTCTTCCTAACCCTAAAAATTAAACAAGTCATCTTATTTTGACAAAGTATAAGAAATCTTAATTATGATTTTCCTATTCCTTAAAATTGACTTAATTTCTTACAAAAATATATCAAAATATTGTTCTTACCTTTCAAAAAGTTTATATATATATATATATATATATATATATATATATATATATACAAAAAAAATTTTATTTTTTAACAATTTTTTTAAAGAATATTACTCATGTTAGAACCCTCCCCCACACTTATCTCATGCATTGTCCCCAATGTATGAAAAAAATGTATGGATGCATGAAATAAAATGGAAAAGAGGAAAGTTATTGATACACTGGGTTAACAAGACCCATAGCCATTTCATTTACCGGCACCGACTCCAAGAAAGGTTTAAGGCGTTGACCATTTATCTTAAAGTCATTTCCATTCTTGGGGTCACTGATCTCTACTGCACTGTGTTGAAACATGGTTTTTACAACGAATGGCCCAGTCTATCTTGATTTTAATTTTCCTGAAAAAAGATGAAGCCTAGAATTATAGAGTAAGACTTTTTGTCCAGGGATAAAGGTTTTTCTTATGATGTGTTTATCATGAAAAATTTTAACTCTATCTTTAGTGATCCTAGCATTTTCCTAGCATTTTCATAGGCCTCATTTCTTAACTCCTCTAATTCAGAAATTTGTAACTTCCGAAGGTCACCGGCCTTAGTCAAGTCAAAATTCAACTGCTTGATTACCCATAAGGCCCGGTGCTCTAACTCAACGGGCAGGTGACAAGGTTTACCATAGACTAACCTATAAGAAGACATCCCTAGAATCATCTTGAAAGCGGTCCTGTAAGCCCATAGGGCATCTACAAGTTTGATGGACCAATCTTTCTGGTTTTAGTTCACAGTTTTCTCCAAGATAAGCTTGACTTGTCTATTGGAAACCTCAACCTGCCCACTTGTTTGAGGATGATAAGGTGTGGACAACTTGTGAGTTATGGCATACTTTCGCATAAGAGCTTCAAAGGATCTATTGCAAAAGTGAGTGCCATTATCACTGATGATAGCACGAGGGGTTCCGAAGCGTGATAAAATGTTCTCTTTCAAAAATTTTATGACAACTTTGTTATCATTACCTTTACAAGGAATGGCTTCTACCCACTTGGACACATAATCCATAGCAACCAATATGTATTGGTTTCCAAATGAATTAGGAAATGGACCCATAAAGTCGATGCCCCAAACATCAAAGAGTTCTATTTCTAGAATTAGGTTAAGGGCCATCATATTTCGTTTTGAGACCCTTCCTACCATTTGGCATCTAGGGTACGTCTTGCAAAATTCATAAGCATCCTTGAACAAAGTGGGCCAATAGAACCCACTTTGTAGCACTTTTTCAGCAATTTTGCAGGGATCAAAGTGTCCACCGCATGCAAGTTTGTGACAAAAGGATAAAACACTCTTAACCTCCTCATCGGGAATGCATCTCCTAATAATTTAGTCAGAACAATACTTAAAAAGATACAGTTCCTCCAAAAAGAAATACCGGATTTGGATAAGAACTGGTATATATCGTTTTTGGACCAATGAGATGGAGTTTGGTTTGTGACTAAGTAATTCACTATATCAGCAAACCAAGGTTCCCTAGAGATAGCTAAGAGATTTTCATTAGGAAAATCCTTATTTATGGGTAATTCATTGCATGGAGAATTAGGGATTCGTGAGAGATGATCAGCAACGACATTTTCTACGTCTTTCTTGTCTCGAATCTCGAGATCGAATTCTTGAAGAAGGAGGATCCAACGAATGAGTCGGGCCTTGGCATTCTTCTTCATCATGAGGTACCTAAGCGCAGAATGATCGGTGAAAATGATAGTTTTTGACCCTAGTAGGTAGGGACGAAATTTCTTTAAGGCAAACACTACTACCAAGAATTTCTTCTCAGTCGTAGTGTAGTTTAATTGATCATCGTTGAGAGTCCTACTAGAGTAGTAAATCACATGCTGCTTGTTATCAATGCGTTGTCCTAGGACAGCACCTATGGCAAAATCGGAAGCATCGCATATGATTTCGAACGGCTTAAACCAATCCGGTGCAGATATGATTGATGCAGAAATAAGCTCTCTCTTAAGCTTCTCCCAAGAATTCATACATTCAACATCGAAAGTGAAGGACACATCCTTAGCTAACAAATTAGTCAAAGGCCTAGCAATTTTGCTAAAATCCTTGATAAACCTTCGGTAAAAACCAATGTGTCCTAAGAAAGATCTAATATCCTTCACGCATTTGGGCATGGGAAGCTTTGCAATAACCTCAATTTTGGTCTATCCACTTCGATTCCTTTCTTGGAGATTTCTTGACCTAAGACAATTTCATGTTTTACATGAAGTGGCATTTCTCCCAATTCAGTGTCAGATTTTTCTCAGCACAACGTTGGAGGACAAGTTCTAAATGGTGGAGACACTGAGTGAATGAATCTCCGTAGATGGAGAAATCATCCATAAAGATCTCTAGGAATCATTCTACCATATCAGAGAAAAGACTCAACATGCAACGTTGAAACGTTGCTGGGGCATTGCATAAGCCGAAAGGCATTCGACGATAATCAAATGTCCCAAATGGACATGTTAACGTAGTCTTTTCTTGGCCCTCAGGAGCAATAGGGATCTGGTTATACTCTGAGTAACCGTCCAAGAAACAGTAATACTCGTGACCCACCAAACGTTCAAGGATTTGATCAATGAAGGAAAGTGGAAAATGGTCCTTACGAGTTGTAGCATTTAGCTTCTTATAGTCAATGCAAACTCAGATCTTCGTGGGAAGTCGAGTTTGGACTAACTCTTTATTCTCGTTTTCCACTACAGTGAAACCGGATTTCTTTGAAATCGCGTGGACAGGACTGACCCATTGGCTATCAGAAATGGGATAAATTATCCCATTGTCTAAGAGTTTTACAATTTCAGCATGAACAGCCTCTTACATTATAGGGTTTAACCTATGCTGCAGGTCTCTTTTAGGTGTGGCATCTTCATGGAGATGTGATGATCGGGGGCGGAACTAGCACTCAAAAGTATGTTTTGTGAAATCGATGTAAAAGCCGGTATATGTGCTAATGTTCCCTCGATACTTCCGTTATAGCATTGGCTCAACGGGTCGAATCCACAGGGAAGGGAGGCGATAGAAGCATTGACATTTTTTATTCACGTTGTTTGTTAACAGTTCTTCTTTGTTAAAAGAATTAAAAAGAAAAGGAAATCCAGAATGTGGTAGGTGAGGAGGGCGATGAAAACGTCGATGTGAAAACAAAATAGAAGTGGTTTTGAAAACAAAAACAAAAGGAAGATGAAACTTGTAGTAAAGAAAATGAAAACAAGGGTGAACAAAGAGGATGGTAATAACAACGATGAAAAGATAAAAGAATTGCTTTTTAAAATAAGATAAAATAAAAACTCATGGCTACTAACTACCAATTGCTCCACTAGCATGCTAACCTCTTAATGATAGTTGCCTCACATTTGATCCTCAGCCATCACTAATCCTTGGCTTCAAGAGACGATACAAAGCATGCTAAATGAGATGGTTCTTCTACATTCAAACAACACATCCATACAACATAACAAGTTGCAAGCTACTGTTAAATCATCAAAACCGGTTAGAGGTGAGCATGAAATAAAGTTAGCATTTGCAAGTTAGCAAGTTAGTGGGTTAGGTGTTAGAATGTTAGAATGTTAGAATCTATCATCATGAGCCATCAATGGCTCTTGCAAGAACAAGGCCTTATAGAGGCTACTCGATTCATGTGGATTATCAAGTAAGTGGTTAGATGATTAGTGGTTAGTAGTTAGATTGCCATGAGAAGAAAAGTTAGCCAAGCAACATGTAGAAGATGGAGGAGATTACATAGGAGAAGAAAGGAGGCACCTTTACATAGATTGTCACCATCTATTACATCAATCCCTCTCTTTCTCTCTCTGAATCTCTCAGCCCTACTACAAGATCTAAAAATGAAATAACATAACAAAATACAAGGAATAAAGAACACCTACCTACACAACACTAAAACATAGAAACCCTAGCCTAGAAATGAAAAACTGCCTCGTTCTGGACCTATACAGGGGTATATATAGGCGTAGGAACTCTCTGGAAGACGATACGGGGCCATGCGTCGAAAATTGATGCGTGGCTCCACTCCATTACCGCAGAAACGAGGCAATTGCCCCGTTTCCGCGGCAATACCAGGGACTTAGTCCCTGGTTTTTGTCAGTGGGTCCCCATTGGTTCTAGCAGCTTCGTGGTATATCTCTTTTCTGGTAGTTTCGTCTGAATATTCGTCTGACGTGCGCAAGAGTCTAGGTTCGACGTATCTTCTAGATGATCCCTTTCTTGGTCTCCAAGTAATGCGGATTTAATTACCCTAAAAGGGGTTTAATTAAACTCTTATTACTCCTTTGCCCTTAAACTCTTGATTTACCTACAATAGAGACCAAAACACGGTTTAGACCGACAATTTATTCATAAATCGGTGGGGAAATGCAATATAATAATGCATAATCGTAGACTAATCACACCCCCACACTTATCTTTTGCTCGTCCCGAGCAAAACAAGAAAAGAAAAACTATACTACAGAGGTTATTACACCACTTTCGTAGGTGACGTGATTGCACTGAGCGTGTGCAACAAGCCGTTAAACCTCTAGGTTATCCCTAGAGGAGGAGTTTTGTCTCCTGAGGGTTTTCAGTGGATTGCATCCACAAAATTCATAAAGAAAGAAGACAAATGTTAGTATTTTGAAAACACATTTTGAAAGAGAGACAAGTTTTCAAATATTTTTACAAAAAATATAAGCGATCTAAGATCATAAGTCCACCAAAAATTAGTCTTCCTTAAACTTAGTCTCTATGCAAGATCTTGTCTTCAATTAAGGTAAGAATTCAAAATAGGATTGAATATTTTATCTTTCATAAAACCTAGATAATATGCACATTTTGATAGTGAAAATTTCTGGGATTTCAACTCCAACCATCAAGCCATTTATTTATTTATTTATATATATATATATATATTTATTTATTTATTTTTTCTTTTTTCTTCCCTTAGTTTTCTTAGGCTTTCTAGTTCACCCATGTAGTGAACCTATAACCGATGACTCCCAGACCTGATGGTTTTAGGGCACCAGATGAGAAAACATCCCTCGGGTTTAAGGACTCGAGTAAATAAGACCACAAAACTAAGGGAGATTTATTTGCTCCTTTTGATCACCGTTAGGCATGAATAATCATGCTTCTTGAGGCATAATTATCCAGCTTAATAAGTGACCATATATATATATTTTTCTTTTTATTTATTTTTTTGCTTTCTGACATTTTAGGTCTTTGTTTCCATCCCAAAAAATGTGTAAGTGTGAAGTGCATACTATCTAAGGCAGAAAATTCAAGATAAAATTATCTCCCCAATTTATCGTACTTAGCCTATAATTTTAAACAAGATCTATTATTTTGACTAGGTTTAAGATGTCATAATTAAGTCTTCCTTAATTTCTAAGATCATCTTAATTTTCTTAAAAAATAGATCAAAACTTTGTCTCTTATTTCAAAAAGTTTTTAGAGAAAGAGAAAATTCCTATACAAAAGGAAGATTTCTAAATGTATCTAAAAGAAGTGTAAAAGAAAGAAAATCTAAAAACTCTATGTTAGTAAACCCTCCCCCCACACTTATCTCATGCATTGTCCTCAATGCATCGTGATGTATGTATGCATGAAACAAATAGAGAGGGAAGGAAAAATCACCTCAAGGTGGTGGTTCCGGTGGCGGTCTAATTGGTCCACGGAATGCGGCCCAATCCAACTTGCGTGGAGTCCGGAGGTACCCACCAGAGACCTCAAGAATACAACCCACTAAAAAGATGTATATATTTATGATTTTTATTAAAAATTTAACCCCATCCAATTTCCAAATTTTCAAAATAATTTCAGAGTCAAAATTATCAGGACCCTTGTCCCAGAATGGAATGATTGATTTGGACTCAGGAAATACAGGAATTAATACCGACTCAGGAAAAAGACTTAAGTGAAGTAAAGGTTCGGGAGTCGAGATCGGTTCAGGAAGTGGGTCCAAATCAAGAAGATGAAGCTCAAGTCCACATTTATTTCCCCATGATAGAATGTGACTTTCTAAGATTGGTGATTTGAGTTCAGGAATGACAGGTATGGGAATCAAAACTGACTCTAAAATGTTACTCAAATTGGGTAATATAACAGGAGTCAATAATGATTCAGAAATTTGAACTGGATCACAAATTGGAGGATCAAAGTCACATTCCTCATTGAGTTCAATTCCATGAAAATGAGAACTTGCCAATTTATCAATGGTACTTTCAAAAGTATGAAATTGGTCAAGTTCAATATGATCATCATAAAAGTTTGGTGATTCAATTTAACAATGGACTGGTACAGTATCCAATACTGACTTGGAAAAAGGCCTGATTCAGGTAAAAACACCGGAGTCATAATTGAATCAGGAAGTAGAATTGAATCACTAATTTGAGGTTCATGATCATATTCATGCTCAAGTTCAATTTCAGGAAAAGGATAACTTGCCAAAATGTCAATGGGATCTTTAACATTTAAAGTTTGGACAAGTTCAAATGGGTGTGCTGAAATTGAATCTTTATTTCCAAAATGACAAGAGTCTTGGGTTAGATCAATAGAGTTTGGTATAGCTGAATTGGTCAAAGGTTGATAAGATAGAGTTTCCTCATTCCTATAAATGTTAACCAATTGACTCAATTGTGTTTCCAACCTATTGACAGACTCGGCAGATGATTTTTGATATTGTAACATAGACTGCTGTAAGATTTCTATACTCTTTTCTAGACTTGATTTTTCTACAAGTGGATGCTCTAGAATGGGAGTATAAGAATCTTGGTTTTGGAATTTTTTGTGAAGAATGTGAGTCAGAAATGTTTTGAGAGTGAAGCTTAGACTCACACAAGAGTTCCTTACTCATTTTCAGGGTAGATGGCTGTTCATTATGAGGAGGTGGAACTGAATAAGACTCTTGAAAATACTTTGGAATTGGAGAGGCCAATGTTTTCTGAAGTTGTTGCTCGGCCTCTTGTAGATTGACTTCTATACTCTTTTATAACTCAGATTTTTCTTCATTGGTGATTCAGAAAAAGGAGTATAGGAAGCGAAATCGGGGAATGAACATTGTGTAAATTATGGACAAGGTGAACATGGGGATAAGGAGGTTGAAAATTTAACTCGGGGGACGTGAATCCCCATTGACTCTGTGACGAGTTGAAATTATTATGAAAATTATAGTCATAAGAATGTGGGTATGGGTTGTATTGATTCGGATAAGGCCAACCCGGTGTATTTGGTTGGTGCATATTGTAAAAAGCCGGCTTGGAATTATCCGAATCGAGTGGGGTTGGTGTGAAATATGGATTCATGTTAGGATTGAAAGAATTGTTATTGTTGAATTCCATTTCACAAACAATTACAAACAAAAAAGAAAAATCAAACAACAAAAAAAAGAAAAAAATCAAAACCAAGCCTAGGTAGGGTTGACCTAGACCTATACGACTCTTAATGAGTCCGAGATGTCCCTAGGGCCAACGTCTATCAATTTTTATTAGGGCTTGGGTTGTGTGAGTGGGGAGGTGATTTTTGGGCTAAGGAAGGGTGATTAAATCCCACCTTATCTTGTTTGGGTTTTGCCCTTAAGTTCAATTCGTGCAAGTGTGCAATATAGAAAAGAATATAACACAAAGCGATAAATCACCCACGTGTTTGTCCTATGCTATATGCAATGCCATATGTACACCTCCATCCAGATCACAACAGAACAAAATACAGTATATTGGAATTGAGTTGACACGTGCCTAAATGCAAATGTCTAAACCGTTTTAAAAGCGTCCAAATATTGTATTTTAGTTCTTTAGTTTATTACAGTGTGTAGGCAATCAAAGTAGAAAAGATAGCAGTACAAATCTACTAGCTATTACAGTGAACACGTCCCAGCATAACAAGATACACAATGATTACAAAATGGCCGCGTTTTCGCGGCAACAGTCGCGTTTGCGCGGCGGTTCTTTAGAAGCTGGGTCCCTGCTTTCTAGAGCAGGGAGATGCAATACTAGTGTTTATTCTGCAATGTTAAGCACCTGTAAAGATTGTCCTGCACACCAAAATAGAGAAGACAATGTTAACAAAAATGTGAAATCAAAACCATTCCCTTCCCCGGCAACGGCGCCAAAATTGATGATCGGGGGCGGAACTAGCACACAAAAGTATGTTTTGTGAAATCGATGTAAAAGCTCGTCTATGTGCTAATGTTCCCTCGATACTTCCGTTATAGCATTGGCTCAACGGGTCGAATCCACAGGGAAGGGACGCGATAGAAGCATTGACAGTTTTTATTCACGTTGTTTGTTAACAGTTCTTCTTTTTTAAAAGAATTAAAAAGTAACTGAAAAGAAAAAGAAAAGGAAATCCAGAATGTGGTTGGTGAGGAGGGCGATGAAAACGTCGATGTGAAAACAAAATAGAAGTGGTTTTGAAAACAAAAACAAAAGGAAGATGATACTTGTAGTAAAGAAAATGAAAACAAGGGTGAACAAAGAGGATGGTAATAACAATGATGAAAAGATAAAAGAATTGCTTTTAAAACAAGATAAAATAAAAACTCATGGCTACTAACTACCAATTGCTCCACTAACCATGCTAACCTCTTAATGATAGTTGCCTCACATTTGATCCTCGGCCATCACTAATCCTTGGCTTCAAGAGACGATACAAAGCATGGCAAATGAGATGGTTCTTCTACATTCAAACAACACATCCATACCACATAACAAGTTACAAGCCACTGTTAAATCATAAAAACCGGTTAGAGGTGAGCATGAAATAAAGTTAGCATTTGCAAGTTAGCAAATTAGTGGGTTAGGGTTTAGAATGTTAGAATGTTAGAATCCATCATCATGAGCCATCAATGGCTCTTGCAAGAACAAGGCCTTATAGAGGCTACTCAATTCATGTGGATTATCAAGTAAGTGGTTAGATGGTTAGTGGTTAGTAGTTAGATTGCCATGAGAAGAAAAGTTATCAAGCAACATGTAGAAGATGGAGGAGATTACATTGGAGAAGAAAGGAGGCACCTTTACATAGATTGTCACCATCTAATACATCAATCCCTCTCTATCTCTCTCTCTCTGAATCTCTCAGCCCTACTACAAGATCTAAAAATGAAATAACATAACAAAATATAAGGAATGAAGAACACCTACCTACACTACACTAAAACATAGAAACCCTAGCCTAAAAATGAAAAACTGCCTCGTTCTGGACCTATACAGGGGTATATATAGGCGTAGGAACTCTCTGGAAGACGAGACAGGGCCACGCGTCGAAAATCGACGCATGGCTCCACTCCGTTGCCGCGGAAACGTGGCAATTACCGTGTTTCCGCAGCAATACCGGGGACTTAGGTCCCTGGTTTTTGTCAGTGGGTCCCCGTTGGTTCTAGCAGCTTCGTGGTATATCCCTTTTCTGGTAGTTTCGTCCGAATGTTCCTCTGACGTGCGCAAGAGTCTAGGTTCGACGTATCTTCTAGATGATCCCTTGCTTGGTCTCCAAGTAATGCGGATTTAATTACCCTAAAAGGGTTTAATTAAGCTCTTATTACTCCTTTGCTCTTAAACTCTTGATTTACCTGCAATAAAGATCAAAACACGATTTAGACCGACAATTTATTCATAAATCGGTGGGGAAATACAATATAATAATGCATAATCGTAGACTAATCAAGATGAATACTATGTTGAATGATGGTCGGACTTAATCCCTTTATATTAGTCATAGTCCAACCAATGGCTTCCCTATGTTTTCTTAGAATTGCTTTAACATCTTCTTTCCCATCATTTTAATGGGAGGCAATGATGACAGGAAAGATCTCTTGTTCGCCTAGATAAACGTACTTAAGATGCGCAGGTAAGGCTTTCAATTCTAAGGAAGAGGAAGGCTAACTGGAAGGACTAGTCAAATTTGTTGGCTCCATTATTGGTGAAATAGGGTTTGAGGCCCAATTCACATCAAAATCTACAACCTGATAAAGATTAAAGTCGTCAGACTCTAACCTAAAGTCGCACTCAGTTTCTAGTTCCAATTCTTCCCTATATTCACTTGTTAAGTTCTCAATTAGGTTGACTTCAAATGTTTGATCCTCAACATCGCGGGGTTGTTTTCCTAGATTGAAGACATTGACTTCTCTAGTCATGTCCCCAGAGGTTAACCTCATGGACCCATTCCTACAATTGATGATGGCATTGTCAGTAGCAAGGAATGATCGCCCTAAGATAACAGGAGTTTGAGCCCTATGATTGGAGTTGGACACAGGTTGTGTCTCTAGAACTATGAAATTGACAGGGTAAATAAACTTTCAGACCCGGATAAGGACATCATTAATCTCCCCTTTTGGAACTTTTACTGAACAGTCAGCCAGTTGATGGTGACTCGAGTAGGACTAAGATTGCCCAACCCGAGTTGTTGATAAACTAAGAATGGAAGCAAGTTGATACTTGCCCCCAAGTCAAGAAGTGCACGACTTATCTCGGCTTATCCTATTGTGCAGGCAATGGTGGGACTACCTGGATCCTTGTACTTAACAGGGATCGGACCCGATAGTAGCTCACTAATGTTAGTGGCTAAGTAGACCTTTTTTGGTACATTAGTCCTTATTTTCTTCGTGCACATGTCCTTAAGAAACTTAGCATAGGAAGGGACTTGTTGGATGGCATCAAGAAGTGGCACATTTATCTTCACTTGATTAAATATCTCAATTATCTTGTCCATGTGTGGATTTTGCTTGTTGTTTTTCAGCCTATTAGGAAATGGTACTATGGGCTGGTGCACCTGACTAGTTGACTTATCTTTTTCAGATTCATCATATTTGGAAGTATTTGGATTAGATGAGGTGGATGCTTGATTGTGCTTGTGCTAGATGGGATTGGTTGGCGTTGACACTTGATTATTAACTTTCTTTCCTGACCTCAATGTATGAACAGCATTATATTGATTTAATGATTGATCCTCAGCCAGATGAGGTTGTTGAGAATTCTTAGGATTGGTTATTGGCTAACTAGGCAAGGTACCCTTCTGTCTTTCATTCTGTGGAGTGGCTAGTTGGCTTATTTAAACCTCTAACCTCTGTATAGTTTGCATGAGAGAATCTTAGTTTTTCATGTATCTTTCCATGTTTCTCTCAAAGCCAGTCATTCTCCTTTCTAGTTGAGGATTCTGGAAGGAAGATTGTGGAGCTTGGTTGGGAAAGTTTTGTTGATAGTTTGAAAAGTTAGGTGGATGGTTGGGAGAATTATTGTGGAAATTAGAAAAGTTGGGTTGATGATTGGAAGAATTATTGGCATGATGGAAGTGGCTAGCATGATTTGACCGTGAGTGGTCATTGTTATTTTGGCTTCATGAGAAATTAGGGTGATTTTTCCAGCTAGGATTATACGTTGGTGCGTAAGGATTATTATTCGGCCTTGAAAAGGCCGCATTGATCGGTTCATGGTATTGTTGCTGAGCCTGAAACAAGGGTACTCCTCGAACACATGATTCATGGCATGACAGTAAGTGCAGCCCGGAGTTGAAAATTGGTTTGGGCTGACTTGATTGACTGAACTTGATTCCTTAGTTTCTAGAGCTTCAAGTCTTCTTACTAGATTAGCTAACTTAGCCTCATTAGCTATGGATGATTCAATAGAATGGAGACCTCCTTTTAAAGAGATGGAGTTTGGATTCCTAGAAGTTTCACTAGTAGGTTCCCATTGGATAGTTTTTTCAGCTAGGTTTTCATACAAATCCCATCCTTCATTTTCATCCTTCTGCAAGAATCCCCCTTGACACATACTTTCTAAGAGGGTTTTGGTAGAATAATTTAGACCATTATAAAGAATTTGGCATTGTCGCCATTTCTCTATTCAATGATGAGGACATTGGACAAGGAGGTCTTTAAAGTGTTCAAAGTACCTCCAGAACGGTCCACTCGGTTCTTGCTTGAATTGCATGATGGTCTTCTTAATGAGAGCGGTCTTGGACAGAATTTCTTTAAGAAGACTTTGATGAAACCATCTCAAGATGTGATGGAGCCGGCCGCTAAGCTGTAAAGTCATTTCTTTGCTAAGTCCTTAAGTGCGAAAGGGACAAATCTCAACCTAATAGCATCATCTACAAGGTGTGAGATTTTCATCATTAGACATACTTCCTCAAATTCTCTTATGAAGAAGTAAGCATCTTCGGACTCTAAGCCGTGAAATTGGGGAGTGTGTTGATGAATTGAGGCTTGAGCTCAAAATTGTATTCACCAACCGATGGAAATAGAATGCAAGATGGAAGTGAGGTTCTAATAGGATAGAACCTATCGTGCAATGATGTTGATTGAGCCATTACCAGATTTGGTCTTGGTTTAAACTTGAGTGGTGATGTGTTTTTAGTCAACCTAGACGAATTAGGGTCTTTTGACCACACTTTCATACATAAACCCAATCACAATCACAAACAAGTTTACCAACAGTCAACAAGAGTAGTCAATCAAGCCTAATCTAAGGTAACCTCGACCTAGACAACTCCTAACTGGTTGATTGTCCACAGGAGGTATAATGTAGACTTTGACTACAAGCTAATCAGCCAGTTCAGGGCAAGATTGGTGGGAGGTTATCCATCAAAGACATTCCTTAATTAAGTAACCACCAACCTTCGAGCTTTCGGCCCTTAATCCCCTTCCTAGACACTGATTTGGCATGAGTCAAATTCCAACACCTTCCCCCTCAGGATAATCTTCTAGTGAGTTTGAAATGTCCCTAAGGCCAACGTATATCAGATTTTACTTAGGCTTAGGTTGTGCGTGCTTGGAGATGGTTTGTGGGCTAAGGAAGGGTAATGACTTTCCCACCTTATCTTGAATTGGTTTTGTCTTTAGAATTTATTGTGCAAAGTGTGCAAGATACGGAAAAGTAACATTCAAAAGCAAAATATCACCCAAGAATGTTTTCTAAACTATATGCTATGCATACGTACCTTGTCTCCAGCTCTCTTCAACAGTAATTGTAAAATAAATGTAATTAGACAAATGCCTAGAATGCAAGTCTAAACGTTTTTTTAAGCAATTAATAATCACTCAAATTACTGTTGGATTAAAATAGGGATGGTGAATAGCAGATATAGTAAGAATATAACGTATAAAAACTTAATTTTTACAAGCAATATGTCCTGCAAAAAAAGTTTTAGTAGTACCACAAAAATTGTAACTTTTGCAATAGCAATTTCTTGAAATTCTGTTTCCTACTTTCGAGAATAGGGCACAGAATACCAAGTCATCTCCTGCGAAGCTTGAATGCTAGATCTGAATCTTGAAGTCCCTGAAACAACACACCAAACTTGTTAAAAAACAAATACATCGTTCCCTCCCCGGCAACGGCGCCAAAAATTGATTGAAAAATCAAAGAGTTAAGAAATTACCGTGTAGCTTGTGGCTAACGGGTCGTATCCATGAGAAGGAATGCGATGAAAGCTTTTGGCGTTTTGTTTAATAACAAAGAATTGTGCTCGTTTTTTAATTGAAATGAGAATGGAAAGAAGGGAGATGATTAAAAGAGAAATTACAACTTTGGAGAAGGCTTTGAAAAAGGTGAATTTTGTATAAAGATTAAACAGTGATTTGTTATTTTTTAATGAAGGAGAAAATCTGGGCTCACTATCTCACTACTCAATGATATGTTCTTCTCTTGAAAATCTTAATGCCTCAACTTGATCATAGGCAAAACTTAAGATTGATTCTCGAAAGTTTTAAGCAAAATACATAAGATGGTTGTAAAGGTTAATTCTATTCTTTAAGAAATCATCTTGAGTTAAATGTTAAATCATCAAGAAGTTCAAGTATGAGATAAAAACAAGTTCAAGAGACGTTTTGAAAAGAGGTAGAAGTTAAAAATCCAAACCCATCCTCATGTGCCTTCAAGAACACTTTCAAGAAGAAAAGCTTAAGTTAGGCATGCAAATGATTCATTGAGTCATTTCATCAAAACCATTCAAAAAGAAGAGGGAACAGAAAGAGGAGTAATTGTGAGCCCAAAAAATTGATTTAGCTACTTATGGAAGACAAAGAACAATGCAAGTAATCAAAGGAAGACATACCATAAAATAGAGTGAAAGAAAAGGTAGCTTGATTCTTGTATTGATGTCAATTCAATCTTCAGAATACAATCACTCAATTCCTCTCTCTCTCTGGTGTTTGTACTGAACTATAAATTGCAAAACAAAATACAACTTATATACTATCTAACAAAGAGCCTAAATCCTTAAAGGATAAACAAAAATTCTAATCCTAGCCTTCTCTCTTTTTTCTCTATTTAAAATGGTATTTGTCGGGAAAACTAGAGGGGAGAGCTCGTAGGAAGATTAGGGAGCAAACGCTCCCCCAACAAACCTAACAAAGCCACAGAACGCGGCTAGGGCCGTGTTTTTCGCGGCCCTTGTGTGGCCAGGTGGCCACACCCAATTGGGGGATGCTCCAGGTTTAGTGATTCTCCCATATCTTCTGCTCGTTTTCTCATTTTTGCTCTAAGATTTGACGAAACAGTCTTTGATTGTTGGTTTCAACCGCTTGATTTGGGAGGATTCATTCCAATCGGTTTTTAACCTCTCGATATGCCAAGATTTGCCCTGATTCCTTGATTTCAAATTTATTCTGAATTAAATCAGAATTTGGTGGGCTTTTGGGCTTGTTTCTCTTTATTTTATTTTAGAATTGGGCCTACATTTAACAAAAAAAAAAAAGAAGACTTATTAATATGATTTATTAGATAAAAAGTATGATAATGTGACAATGTATATGCAATATATGTGACTGATCATCTTCCCAATCAAAAGGGAAAGAAAACATATTTGTAGAGTTATCGGGGGAAACTCCTCTGAAAACCAAGAAGGTTGGTGCCAGCAATAGGAGTTCAAGTTTCCTCCGAAACAATACTCCTTCAAAGATAAGTAGGTAGTTACAATATTCCATTTGCTCCAAGAGGGCAACAAGTTGAAGCTTCCAGAGGTTTGAAGACCTAATGAAGTGGGACGTGCTAATGATCCCAACTACTGCCTCTTCTACAGGATGGTTCATCATCCTACTAACAAGTACTTTATCCTTAAAGATAAAATTTAGGCATTTTGGTTGACACCGGAGTTCTGACTTTAAAGTCGGAATAAAAGAAAGTCACTGCGAATATAGTGACTCTTGAGTTTGGTACTCTGCCGAAGGTTACTGTCCCCGACGGACATCCTCCAATTCCTAAGGCACAATTGGAGATAAGTAATCCTTCAGCAAAGTAGCAGGAGGCTAAAGATCATCTTTCACTGATGTTGAAGACTGGGCAAATCATGTGAGTGCACCCAGATCTTGCCAAAGATAAATAATGAGATTCAAAAAAACCCAAGACAAAGGGGAAATCCTACAATGTTGTCTCTGTTTTGTCAGATCATGACAATGTAACAATAGCTTCTCTCAGTGATTCTGAAAATGAGAAGAATGCTTTCATAGTACAGGATGCTTCATCACAACAATAAGTACTCGGTCTGGGAAATCATACCTAAGACAGTACGAGAAAACTACTGAGGAGACACAACAACCAATGACGTCAGTAGAAGTACCTATTCTGGCTTCAATGCCAAGAAATGAAACCAGAAAAAAGTCCAGTTTGACAGCGTCTTGAGGAGATCTTTGGGCACGGGACTTGATGCTCCTTTTCGCTTTAATATATTGGCATAATTGGCTAATATTCCAGCTCAGATCATTATACACGAGCTGCTTCACCTCTCAAAAGAGACAAGAGAGGCACTCAGGGATGCACTGGCTGATTCAAAATTATTTCTGACACATATGCCGGAGACCTCTCAAGATGACATTCAACCCTTGTGTCCTGAATGTCATCATGTATAGCTAAAAATACCTGTTATCACTTCACTGCTGAAGACATACTGCTCAAGGACAATAAAAATGATCGACCCCTGTATTATACTGGATACATAGGCTCGACGTGCTTCGAGAGGGTATAACTTGATCTAGGGTCTGCATTCAGCATCATCCCAAAAAGGCTCATTTACTTTCTTGGGATATCGCTTCACAGACTATTAGCAACAACTACTACAATATGTGGCTTTAATGCATGAAGTAGTCACCCACTCGAAAAGATTTGGTTTCGCTGTCAATTGGAGCCTTAAAATCAGAAGTGACATGTTACATCATCGACGTTGACACATCAGCCAATTTACTGCTTGGGCGATCTTAGATTCATGCTAATTGGATCGTTCTCTCCACTCTGCACCAGTGCTTCAAGTACGTGGAAGGCGATGCAACAGTACGAATGGTGTTTCTGAAAAATAACCATTCAAAGGAGTTGAAAACTACTTTAGTGATGCTCTCCTCTACCAAGAAGCGGACAAAGTAGCAAAAGACCACTGCTTGAAAGCGATGATAGCGGCAATGAAGCAGATTCAGAGCCAGAAGAGGACACGCTAGCTATTGTAGTATATTTAAATGATCTTGAATGTAATAATCTTATTGAGGATGATGACAAATAGGTGATCAATGAGAATGTCGCTTTTGATTATCCTGTGAGTGTTGATATATTTAAATCTGTAGATGATAGCTCCCTATGCCTTTGTCCATGTTGAGCCTGATAAATACGCATATAGAGAATGGTGAAGGATCTGTCTTTGTGATCTCTCCATTCAAAACGAGTCAATAGCTTATAGTATTCGGTAGGGTCTAGCCCAAAATATCTGCAGATATAGACTCAAGTTCGAACTCAGAGCCCCTACAAATTTTCCATTATGCACGATCAGCGTACAATATGATGAGAAAAATGGGGTACAACCTACAGCATGGGATTGACCTGAACTTCGGAAGGGGACAACGTGGTCTTCTACGGGCTTTCGTGCCGAAAGGGAAGCCAGTAAATTATTACGATAAAAGCGTTGGAGTATGGAATATGTTACACCTTCTACTCTGCTTCCATTCGAAGAAGACAAATCTTTCCCATCACATTCCTCCACTTCATCTGAGTGAGAATCAGATGTCAGTGTTGGGGTAATCTTCAAAGACCTCTGTTAATATGACTTCAATCGATCAATTGGAGCATGAAGAGGCTATTGAAACATTTGACATTGAACCATAGGCTCAGCAACTTGATCTCCAATGGGAGAAGTGATTCGAACAACGTGAACCACCCACTGAGGATGGGATAATTCAGGTTGATGTAGTAGTCAGGATCACCCTAAACCTATTTCTATAAGTGAGAGTTTATCACTCACAGAAAGAAAAGAATTGATAGCTCTTATACGAGAGTATATCAATATTTTTGCATAGAATTATGAAAATATGCCTGATCTCGATCCGCATATAGCAATACATCATTTAAATATTAAGCCCGACGTCAAGCCAGTGAAACAACAACAACGGTGGTTTTGGCCGAACATTATGGAAGCTATTGAAGCTAAAGTTCATAAACTCATTGAGTGTGATTTCATACGGAAAGAGCTACATCCGGATTGGGTTGCTAATATTATCCCCGTTCTCAAAAAGAATGAAAAAAAATCTGAATCCGTATTGACTACCGCGATTTTAATGCAGCTTGCCCTCAAGATGAGTCTCCACTACCCATCACTGAAGTTATAATTGACAACACCTGTGGTTTTGAGAGTATGTCTTTTATGGATGGCTTCTCAGGGTACAACCAGATGAAGATGTACCCAGAGGACGAAAGGTAAACTTCGTTTCGGACACCGTTGGGGTATATTGTTATACTGTAATGCCCTTTGGATTAAAGAATATGGGAGCAACTTAACGACATGCAATGAGTTTAATTTTTCATAGCCACCTCTGAAAAATGGTACAGTGTTATGTCGACGACATTGCTGTCTAAAGTCAAGATAAAATATGATCATCTTCGTGACTTAAAAACAATGTTCGATATAATGCGAGCCTACAAGTTAAAAATGAACCCAACAAAATCCTTCTTGGGTGTTTCAACTGATATGTTCCTGGGATTCATTGTCACATCAAAAGGAATTCACCTTGACTCGGACAAGGTCAAAGCTATTCAAAGCATGCAACCACCTAAAAATCTTAAGGAACTCAAGAGTCTGCAAGGTAGGTTGGCTTATATTCGAAGATTCATCGCAAGTCTCTCAGGTTATTGTCAACCATTTACCCAGTTTATGGAAAAGGGTGTCGCTTTTGCATGGGATTAAGCCTGCCAAGAGGATTTCGAGGATATTAAAGAATACCTCATTAAACCTCCAGTTATGGTGGCTCCCATCTCAGGAAAATTGTTCTTACTTTATGTAAAAGTTATGGACCATTTTCTAGGTGCTCTTCTTGCCTAAAAGAATGACGAAGGTCATGAATAAGCCATTTACTATCTGAGCAGGGCACTGATCAGAGCTGAGTCCTGATATAACCCTATTGAGAAGGAATGTTTAGCTCTTATTTTTGCCATTCAAAAGACAAGACATTACTTGGTTGGCCAAACCATACATGTCTTTTCTTGAGTTAATCCCTTATGTATCCTCATGATAAAATCAGGATCACTGAATTCAAGGCTAGCTAAGTGGGCCATCCTCCTGTCTCAATGCGACATGTTCTTTATCCCTCAAAAGGCAATAAAGGGTCAGGCTCTTGCAGATTTTCTGGCCGCTTATCCGATTTCGGAAAGCTCAAAACTTCATGAAGATATTCCAGATGAGATTTTCGAATCTAATATGATCTCGGAGGATGAAGTATGACAGATGGTTTTTGATGGAGCATCGAGAATAGGCACTAAAGGTAAGATAATCACTGGTGTAGGGTTGGTATTTATTTCACCACAAAATCATGTCCTTCCTCGGGCATTTTCAGTAACGAAACCTTATTCTAACAATGTTGTGGAATATAATACTCTACTTATTAGCCTTCAGCTTATCCATGAAATGGGGGTACGCTATCTCGAGGCCTACGGTGATTCAAAGCTGATTGTCAGTAAAGTCAAAGGAGAATACGAAGTTCGGTACGAGGACTTGATACCTTATCACCATGCAGTTATCAAAATGGCTAATTCATTTGATGTTTTTACGTCAGTCATGTGTCTTAATTTCAAAATACTAAAGCAAATGCTTTGGCTACACTAGCGGCTACATTGGCCTTACATATTGACATGGCTTATCATCTTACAGTGACCACTTGGCGCCTTATCTACCCTAAGCATGTGTTGGAAATTAATGAAGTTCATGTAACTCAATAGGTTTCGAACCAAGAGATTGGCGATTTTTCTCATTGACTATGCTCTGTATGATATATTACCAGACGACCCCAAGGAGTCAGCTTCTATCCAACGAAGGTCTCTCTGCTTCGACTGTGATCCGATAGTAAAGACACTTTACTGCGTTCATATGACGGTATCCTATTTTGTTGCCTCTCTAGCCCTGAAACACAAAGGTACTTAAAGAAGCACACAATGGTATATGTGAAGCTCATCAATCAGGTCCAAAGCTCAAGGATTGATTGCACAGATTCGTTTATTATTGGTCGACTATGATAGCCGATATAATCAAATATGCACATAAGTGTAAAGCCTCTCAAATCCACGCAAACATTATACATCAACCTCCGGAGCTTCTTCACCTTACTGTTGCTTCATGGCCATTCGAGGCATGGGGAATTGATATCGTAGGACCTATCAGCCCCTCATCAATGAAAGGTCATCGGTTCATCTTAGCAATAACCAACTATTTCTCGAAGTGGGCTGAAGCTATACCATTTATCGAAGTCAAAACTTCCAACATGGTTAACTTTATTAAACATCATGTCATCCATCAATTTGGTGTCCCCAGGCAAATCATTCATGATAATGGTCCCCAATTGCAAGTCAAGTATTCTATCGATTCTGCAATAAGTACCAAATTCAGAATGTGACCTCAACTGCTTATAACCCTGCCACTAATGGTTTGGCAGAAACATTCAACAAGACGATTATTAAGCTACACAAGAAATTTGTTTTGTCAAACAAACGAGATTAGAATGAGAAGCTCGATTAGTGTCTTTGGGCTTATCGAACTATGATTCGAGCCCCAACAGGCAACACGCCTTTTCTCCTACTATACGGGTGCGAGGAAGTATACCACAAGAGATCTAGGTGCTGTCGCTACAAGTCGCCTTAGCAACCAAGATGATTAAGGAAGATAACGATCGTCTACGTCTTCAAGAACTCAAATCCCTAAATGAGAAATGACTATAAGCTCAATAACGCATTGAATTATATCAAGCTTGAATATCGAAAGCCTTCAATAAGAAGGTCACAGAGAGGGTAGTCCAGAAAGGAGATTTGGTTTTAACTGTCAGGCGACCTATGATCATAACAAACAAAATCAAAGACAAACTTCAACCCAAATGGGAAGGACCGTTCGTAATAAAAACAGTCTACTCAAATTGGGCCTATCGCCTCGCAACTCCAAACGGCGACATTCTTATGATGCCGATTAATGGTATTCCTAAAAAATATTATCCTTGATTATGTCATCAAGTCAAGTATTTTGGATGGTTGCAGCAGATACATTTTCCTCTACAACATCCTCATCGATTGACGATAGATGGCTATATTCCTGCTCAACAGAGCATAATAGTCATCATCGATTAACAATAAATAAATATGTTCCTATTCAGCACAAACATAATAAAGAAAAATATTAGCTTTTAAGTCCAATAGAAATTCTCGATAACTCATCATGCTAAGAGGAATAACATGGCTAGCCCAACTCAAACGCTAGTTGGTAAATGCATACCAAATCCGTTGACAGCTGAGGGTTTGCTAAAAATCATAAGGGACCTGATCCCATTTGATTTCCCTACAAAATCGCTTATCAATTCTTACCTATGGAATGGTAAGGCCACATAAAGTAATATTCATTTCCCTGGCAGAATGAATCACAAGTCAAACTTATCATGTTAATATTAAAACCTCTGGTAGTGAGACTTTGACATATTCCTCAGTAGATAAAATCTGTATCCCCGCGGATCTGGCTAATATCCCCACCAGATCAAACATTACTTGCCATTCTCTTCAATAGAATGACGGGCCCATTCAAGTTACTATTATGTTCAAACATCTCTAACAGCAAACAAATCCTTGTCAAGTTAACATCGCACCAATGACAGGTTGCTTTACAAATTACCAAGTAGAGAAGCTATCACGATCACTTCTAACTCAGCAAGAGATTTGAATGTTATCTTTTGCAACTCTTTAGGGAATAATCCTTTCCCTACCGAATCCCCCTCGGAGCTCTTTTTGTCACATTAATGATTACCTCTGACATATAAATCTCTTATGGGATTCATTTTTTTAACTCCCCAATGAGCTTCTGTTAGATTTTTCCTCGGAATCTATTATTTCTCTTTTCAGTCCCCAGTGGACTTTCTTGGTTATCACGTTAACAATATACCTCTGACAATTTCTTTCAAATAACATCCGAAGGAGATATCAGTTTTCTCATGGAGTTTATGATCAAGTCTTATTTCCCCAGTGGAATTATGAATAATTTCTGTTACCATCATGTCCAGCTTGTCACCTCCGAACTATAGAAATTCTAAACTTAGTGGTTTCTCAATCGGTTATTTCCATATTAAGTTTGAACCGATAGATAATCAAGTCTAATCTTCCAGTCCTGTTGAGACTGCTCCTCTACCGTTATGTCCAGTTCGCCACCTCTGAATGGCAGGGCTTTGAGTTTAGTAACTCCTAATTGGTTATGTTCATATTACCTCTAAACCGACAGATGCCTAGATCTCTCCCTCTTATCGCATTCTAATTGTTATGTCCAGTTCATCACCTTTAAACAGATGAATTCATAACTTTGTTCTCCTTCCCCCGTTAGGGCCAGGAGTTTTTGCTATCATGTTAATACGACTACCTCTGAATAGCGATTATTTGTCTGATGTCTCTTAGTTGGTCATGTCCATATTATCTCTGAACAGATGGGGGCCCAGATCCAATAAAACCTTGCAGTTCCTAGTGGGCTAGCTGCTAACTTAACGCGACTATCTCTGGGTAGATTCAGAGTTAAATGTGTCTTAGTTTATAATGTCTAATCTATCACCTCTAAATAGACGGGTCCCTAAAATCGGATTCACCCTTTTTAGCTTTGTTGTCATGTCCAGTTCATCACCTCTGAACAGCAAGCACTCTGAAATTAGCAGTTTCTCAATCGATCATGTCCAATTTATCACCTCTGAATCGACAGATAGCTAAATTTCATTATCCCCAGTCCAATAAGGACTGTTCATTTTTTTGTTGTCTTGTCCAGTTCGTCACCTTTGAACAACAAACAAAAAAATTCTAAGTCTGAATTGATAAACTAGACTTCATCACATTGTTGTGGTGCCTAGTTCGTCACAACCAACTCATAAACCTAATGATCTTTGATCTGTTATGTTAGTAGTTACCTCTGAACAGGAAGATCGTCAAATTTGTTTTGTCCCATTTTTTTATCCCCAACAAGATTCGAATCGAGTCATCACACAAATTCATTGGTGATAATTCAAATAATTAATTCTATCAAATTTTCAACTCTAAAGAGATTAGTTAATATTCTTATAATATAAGTTGGAAGACTGTACTATTGTCATCTTGTTTCATTTTAGAGTTATAATTTAACCTGAAATTATTGCAAACTAAGAAGAAAAACAAATAAGAAAATACAACAAATGAGTCAAATAAAATTATTTTTATTGATTCAAAAAGAAAAGGAGATACATAGATTACAAGCTACGATGGTGTTTTGTAGGACTTGATCTATTCTTCAAGGGTGGCCAGCCTGCTCTTTTTCTCTTTAGCAGCTTTAATAAATGTTTGTAATCTTAACTCAGCTTCATTGAAGTTCACTGTTTGGGACAAACGAGCCTTAATTTCAGCCAGAGTTGCCCTTTATACCATTTTTTTGCTGCAGGACTTCATCATTTTGGGCTCTGAGCTGCTCCAACCGAGCTATCTTCTCAAGACGCACTGGTTCAGCTTTGGACAAGAGAAGATTGGCCCTTTGATCATTTCTTAGGCCTTTTCAATTTTATCCTTATCATCAAGAAGAGCGCTATTAGAAACATCAATAGCATCTCCAATCTCTACCTTCCTCATCTCTAAGGACTTCAAGTCTGAAGATACCGCATTGGTTGCCTTATGCGCTTCCAAGTGAGCCTCTCACATCTGAACAATGAGACGCTCAAGCTCTTCATCGACTGAGGAATCTAAGTCTGAGCTGCTAAGGCGACGCCACTCACATACGTCTTTCTCAAACTTCTCCACCAGAAACTCCAATGCAGCAGCTTGATCATTCCCTCTGAAATCTTAGATACTCTCAATGTTTTGAGACAGGACCACCTTTAGAGCTGCAAATGAGTGGTCGAGCCCTTCAAATCAAGACAATAGACCGTTTCAGGCTCTTGTAGAAGTTGTCGACCATCTCCGCCACAGATTCTTTCTCAGCTTCAATTACTCCCGGTGAATGAGTTAACCCTGAAGATAAAACTCCCACTAGTTTCACTATCATAATAGTGGAGGAAGTGACAGAAACACTAGTTGAAGAAGGATGAGGAATCGTTAGCAGTCGAGAAGGAGTCTTCATTGATACCAATACACTGGCCACGATAAAGGTAGGGCTGGTGACTACTCCAAGAAGGGCTGGCTCGACAACCAACATTGGAGACGTCGAGTTGGTGATTACCTTGAGGCCAGTTTTTACCAAGACTGGCGGCGTCAGGGAAACCACCGCCATCTCACCAGCCGATTTAGGTGAGAATGTGAGTGGTTCCGTTAAAGGGAGAACAACCCTCATCTCCTAAACCGCCATAAAACCACCAGCAGGCTCCAGTCAGTAAGAAGGCAGGTCGCGATATAAGACGTCTAACTCTGCGACATCCACAGCAGTTGAAGTACTTGTCTCCTTCCTGAACTCCGTGAAAAAGCTCGTTGGCTCCTTTGAAGTTGATGCATCCAGAGATGGAATACCTGCAAGTATATTTTGTTAAAATAAGGATACAAGTATAATAGTTTCAAGGAAAGGTTATTTACAAATTACTATAATATTACTAAGGGGAGCTGAAGTCATAACGGACATCGCCCCAACTGCCTCAACGACAATGTCCTCCGAGGCTCCCTCGACGATGGTGCTGACTCCAATCGGCTCCATAGAAGAAACCCTGGTAGTGACAGGAGAAGCACCAGAAGCGGTCCCAGGGAGAACTTCATTGGTCCTAGGGGCTTCAGTAGATGGAGCAATGTTCGGTTCTCCTTTACTTGCCACAGGCATCGCGAACTATTCTCTAAAGCTTGAAGTCATCGGGCTTTCCTTGCCCCCACCAGCACCGGAGGGACCGACATCGGCTGCGCCACCCTCAGATTCGTCAGAGATGACAAAGTAGCTGGCTTCGTCACCCTCCCTATAAGTGAATAAAAGATCATAATAATCCCTTGTCCCTACGACCTTAGTTCCTGCAACTCAAATTAACAAATTAGCTACATATAAATATTAAAAAAAAATCTTGCAAAAGGGAACTAATCTGACCAAACTTGGAGCGACTTTTTCAATTGCTTCCTTCTGCGCTGATAATTTTATAACTAACGGGGCAAGAGGAGGGGTGATCGTAGCTGATTCACTCTCTATAATAACAGGAGTATGGCGGTAGGGCTTTTTCACCACCCTCTTTCTGTAGGGTTCTCTCTTTCTCTTCCGCTTGGAGTAGACGTCAGGATCTTCCTTTTCCTCTTCCACTTCTAGTTCCTCCATGGGGGTCGTGCCTACCCCATTAGGAGTATCCTATGATACCTCAGCACCGGTAACATCTTCAAAGCGAGGGCTTTTGGCATTTGAAGCTTTGCTATCAGCAGTAGCAATAAACTCTAGAATGCCTAGCACCCGAACTCTTTTGCCCTCCCCTTTTACAATTACTTTCTGCTTCATCTACTGAGAGATCCATTTTAGGCTGAATGAGTTGATGTTGAACCCAGCTAGCACAGAATTGGAGCTCTTGTACCACTGGCAAAACCCCAGAGTCATTAGCAAGTTTGGGGTCCTCAACAACATGCATAGTCGTGCCTTGGTACAACCGGTGATGAAGTATCGCCAAGCGCGAGCGCCGTCAATCAGGCTTCCCATGAAGGCTAGGTTCGTATTAAGATTGCCAACTTAGAGTTGGTCATATCTGAACTGGCGGGCAAAGCGATAGGGGGCATATGGTTCCAGATGAAGGATCTATAAATAAGGGGCAACACAAATACTAAAGAAGAAATGAATAGTGTTTATAAACTTTAAATTAAAAAAACTTACAAGAAAGGAAAATGCACAGAATAAATTTCAGAAAAATTTGTAAACACAAACACGAGACATTTTATTCTGGTACGATCCTCGTGACCTACGTCCAGTCTGCAAGCAACCCGCTTGAGATTTTCCTTATCATGATTTTGATATACCCCAAAATCAACTCTTGTATACCACTTGACAAAACACCCTTTGCCAAATCTGTACAACTCTTCTCTACACCAAGAAGACAACAACTCTTTGATTGATTAGATTGTATCCTATAAGCCTTGAAACTTGTATGTGATTGTGAACAAGGTATCTTATAAGAGAACTCTCAGAAATCTTCACAAAAGAATTAAAATTGTGTGAAGAACAGAAAGAAAAAACTAGTTTTCTAAAAAATAAAATTTCCAGCAGAGTTTTGGACAGAGAACTTGTGATTTGAATTTTGTGATTATATCCAAGGATAACATCCCTATTTATAGGTGAAATCAATGGTCAGTTAGGAAAGTTATCAACTCAAATTTGAAAATCAAAACGTTGGAGAAAATACCAGAAAATTAAAACTGAATAACAGTCAGAAACTGTTATTAGTCGACTAGGATATGAGAGTTAGTCGATTAATGTAAGAAGTTTTGCCTGGGTTAGTCGACTAGCCTAAATATCAAGTCGACTATAGAAGGCTGACACAGAATGATAAGCCTCTGGAAACTAAAATTAGTCGACCAGCAGAGAAGGTTAGTCGACTAATATTACTTACAGTCAACAAACAGAGAACTGATATTTTTTATGTGAAGACGCTAAGTCGACTATATAACAAAGCAAGTCGACTATATGATATGTTAGTCGACTATAAGACTATTTTGTGTGTGTAATCATGGCTTATAATAAATTTCTAAAAATATACAGAATAGTAAATATCCTTGAATATTCTTGAGCAATTAGAACTGAGTATTATCTCTGTAGATTAAGCTCCTATGTGCCCGCATCACAAATATTATCATCAAAATCTAAATTCCAATATACTCCCCTTTTTGATGATGACAAGTTGTGTGCATGAAAACTCCCCATGTAGAGAAACTCCACCTGCAGAGAACAGGTTATAATAAAAACAAGTGTTCTCCCCCTGCATAAAACAGGTTATAACAAATATACATAACAAATATTCTCCCCCTGCATAAAATATATCATGGCATACATATATGATATATTAAATTATGTATTATATGTTTGAAATAATTTTCTATCAAGTATTCACACTTTTCTTTATAAGGTACTTATAAGATAAAACATTTTATATGGTACCGCATGATGACAGGGTTTGAAAAAGATTAGCCTTTAGAAATCCAAACCCAATTTGAATTTGGTTTTCATTTGCTAGTATAAACATGATTACAAGAATTACATATATGATGCAATATAAGCATTTTTATCCATAATATTTAGATGTTTAGGAATCCATATATACTTGTTCCTAATTATTTTTAAAATAGTATCAGTATTTCTTTTCACAAAAGAATTATATGAATTATAATTACTCTTTTTATAAAAATGTGTAGATTTTCCAACAATATTTTTTGAAAATCCAAGACCAACTTGTGTAGGTTTTTCAAACTTATCTTTTGAAAATCCAAGACCAAAATGATTATTTAACATCTTTTGATAAGACAATAAATTATTTAAATTTTCTTTTTCTTATTAAATTTTGTCACATTTTTCAAAATCTCTTCATATTTAATTTTGAAACTTGTCATTTCTTTATATAAAATAAAAATTTTATAGTTTAAAGAAATAGTTTCTCTCTTAAGCAAAGCATTCTCTTTTAAGAAATTCTCATTATTTTTTTGTAAAGATGAAATAACTTTTCAAAGTCAGTTTTTGAGAATTTAAGAAAGACATTTGAAAAATATAAAGTGAATTTCTTTATTGAGACTTTCATTTTCCTTTAGTAGAACTTTATTTTTAATCCTTTCATTTTTTTAGATCATTATATATAATTCATGAAATGCATCTAATAATTCAGCATATTCTTGTACCTCATCTTCTTGTGCCTTAAAACAGACATTGGCAGTTCAGTGCCTTCTTCTTCATTAGAGGAAGATGAATCACTATTCTCTCAAGTTGCCTGATAATCTTTCTTCTTTTTGTTGAATTTGTTGAACTTGAAATTCCCTTTGTATTTTCGCAATGGGCAATCCTTCTTTACATGACCTGATTTATTACAATTAAAACAAATAGGATTAAACTTATCTTATTTTAAGAACTTTCTGAATTTTTCTTGAGAGCATTGCCATCTCCTTTTCTTCATCATCTGAATTATCCATATCTGAGGATGTATGGCAAGCAAGTACTTTCTACTTGATTGAAGTTGTTGTTCATCCTTCTTTCTATCTTCAAGTTGAACTTCATATGCTATTAAATTACCAATAAGGTTTTCTAATGATATTGTTGAAAGGTCATTTGCTTCTTCTATTGCAGTGGTTTTTCTTCTCCCAATTTGATGCGAGTGTCGAAGAATCTTTCTAACTTTTTCAACTTGAGTGTATTCCTTTTCAAGGGCTACTAAGAATTTATAATGTCGGTGAACCTTGTTAAACATTTAAGCAATGGTTTCATTCTTCTTCATTTTGAAGAGTTCAAACCTGTGAATAAGAATAAAAATTTTAGATCTTTAACTTTATTATCATCTTTATGTGTTATCGGTAAAATCTTTCATATTTGATTTGCAGACCTGACCGTTGACACACGATTAAATTTTTCTTGTTTAAGGCACCGAAAAAACGCATTCATTGCTTTGGCAACAAGGTTTGCAGACTTCTTTTGTTCTTCACTCTGTGCATTATAATTGGTGTCAGGCTTAGTGTATGATGCTTCTACTATGTTCTATAGTTCATATTTGAGTGATTACAAGTAGATTTTCATTTTACACTTTCAGTAGTTAGTTTAATCCATCAAATAATGGTGGACGTTGTGTAGAATGTCCTTCCTTAAATTGTGATGAAGGAAACTCCGTTGCCATCCTAGAACACTACAGGCAGGTTCTGATACCAAATGAAGGATCTATAAACAAGGGGCAAAACAAACACTAAAGAAGAGATGAATAGTGTTTATAAACTTAAATTAAAAAACTTGCAATAAAGGAAGTGCACAAAATAAATCTCAGAAAAAATGCAAACGCAAACATGAGAGATTTTATTCTTGCTCGGCTCTCGTGACCTACGTCCAGTCCTCAAGCAACCCGCTTGAGATTTTTCTTATCCTGATTTTGATACACCATAAAATTAACTCCTTATACACAAATTAACAAAACACCCTTATCAAATCTGTACAATTCTTCTCTACACCAAGAAGACAATAACGTTTTGATTGATTATAATGTATCCTATAAGCCTTGAAACTTGTACGTGATTGTGAATAAGGTATCTTATAGGAGAACTCTCAGAATTATTCACAAAAAGAATTGGAATTGTGTGAAGAATAGAAAGTAAAAACTAGTTTTTTGAAAAAATATAGTTTTTTGAAAATAAAATTTTCAGCAGAGTTTTGAACAAAAAACTTGTGATTTGAATTGCTTATTACATTCAAGGACAACATCCCTATTTAGAGGTGATATCAATAGTCAGTTAGGGAAGTTATCAACTCAAATTTGAAAATCAGAACGTTGAGAAACACCAGAAAATTAAATCTGAATAACAGTCAGAAATTGTAGTTAGTCGACTAGGATATGAGAGTTAGTCAACTAATATAAGAAGTTTTGCCTAGGCTAGTCAACTAGCCCAAATATCAAGTTGACTATAGAAGGTTGACACAGAATGATAAGTCTCTGGAAACTAAAATTAGTCGAACAACAGAGAAGGTTAATCGACTAATGTTGCTTACAGACAACATGCAGAGAATTGATATTTTTTGTGTGAAGACACTTAGTCAACTATATAACAAAGCAAGTCGACTATAGGAAATGCTAGTCGACTATAGAAAGGGGTTAGCCGACCATAAGACTATTTTATGTGTGTAATCAAGGCTTTAAACAAATTTTTAAAAATGTACAAAAATAGTAAATATTCTTGAATAATCTTAAGCAATCAGAACTTAGTATTTTCTCTGTAGATTAAGCTCCAATGTACCTGTATCACAAATGTTATCATCAAAATCTAAGTTCTAACACCAAATAGCAGATGTCTCCACTCTGGTACACTAGATGAGAAGGCTTGATGCTGACCGACCACTTGAAGACTCCATGGCTCAACGATGTCCTACCATCCCCGACATCCTTGAACTCCTCGCCATATCCAGCATCTCGGTTATAGGAAAAACACAAGAAGAGACTGTATACGTCATGGCGGCACAACAATTTATGGACCGCAGCCACATAGATCTGTGCTCACAAAGACCCTTCGAACTGACGAAGGTGCGTAATGCGAACACCCTCTGGTGGCTCTTCCCTGGGTTGGATGATAGCCGGACAATGAAGAGCGAACCATGGAATCAGATAAGTGTATGGCAATCCAATCCTGGGGTTCGGTCACGAGGTAAAACTATTCCTTTATCCTCTTCATGGTGGGTGGTCCGCAGAAGGCCTCCGTCAATGCACAAAGACCTCGTGTATGCAGCACATCATGGTTAGGAGAAGCCCTAGGGAGCGGCCATGCACCAAGCGAACGGCCAGCAGCAGAGCCGTTGGGAGAATAGCATCGCTAGAGGAGACGACATTACGCATCTCTTCAACCAAACTAATAAGAACCCGACCAAAAGCGCCGTCTGGGATATCGGTTGACGGGCCTGGTGATGGAAGCTCTTGAAAGTATCTCCCTCTTTTCGTAAATGTCATCGTCTTCTTCCATAACAACGTCTCCGTGATCGTGCTCCCTCATCCTTTGGAGGATATCCCTTCCACAACCCCAACCGACCCTCTTCAGGAGCATTCTCTAGGTTGGGAAATAAATAATCTTCTCAACTCTTCAAGCTATTCGGACCTCCCTTGTAACTACCATGCATATTCGAGCTGACACATTAGCTCTCGGTAGATGTCGAATAGGGTAGGCTCCTACTTCTCCAATAGTGCCAACTCCACTTCACAGGGGAAGTATTCTTCATAGGGAAGAGATCCCATTGGCAAAACAGAGACTTCCTATATCTCATAAAAAGCCATGCCCAATTCGCCTATAGAAGTAAAAAAAAGTCCTGTGGCTGGGCAGTACAACTTGAAGATGGCATAGAAGTTTGCTACGCTCATCTGAATACCATAGCAAGTGGCCCTGACAGCTTCACGGAGTTCTATCCTCTCCAGGTCCTTCTCGAAATGAGCCAAGACGTATAGAGTCAAGTCTCTCCACTTGGCCTTCGGAGCATGAATCCAACCCGGAGTCCTGAAGTCAGCCGCCGGATAATTGTCATTGACTCTGAAAAACTGATTACCAAAAGTTTGGGCCATAACCGAATTCTCCCCACCAGAATATCTTGTAGAACATTTCTGGATGTAGACCTAGTATACACCAAGGAGGGCCTGCCCTGGCATAGCTGTGAGAGGAAGCCATTAGAATACCCACATGACTGAGTCGGTGGTCCGGGTCACCTACCAGTTCATCTTCCTGGCCTTCGTCACACATTGGAAAAAGGACAACGGGAAGTGGCGCTTGCTAGACGGAATGTAATACTTCTCGCCGTTCAGAGTGAAGATCCACTGCCCTTCACCGGCCAACAGCTGATGATCCATGTCAGGCATTGCATCTCCGAACATAAAGTCGGGCTTCCAGTAAATTTTTCTGTCACGGTCCTCTAGAGGAGTAGTGCCAAAATACTCCTCATCGTGCACTGGTCTCCTGTATGAATCAGGGCATCGCGGTCAGGAGTGCTCCATTCACTGAACAAGGAAGCTTTCCCCTAAAATTGTAGACTGATATTTCTGTCGAATCCCGTAGTCGACCTGAAAATGTTGTTCAGAGGCCCAGGAGTATAGCGTAGTATAGGACAAAAAGAAGAAAATATATTAGCCCAGAAGAAAAAAAAGAAAGAAAAAAGTAAAGAAAGCAAAACTGCTAAGGCATAGCTTCGCTTTCCAAGAGAAGCTAGCCTAGCATTAGCTTCGTCCTGAGGTTTAACTTCTCACTCTAAACAAAGCAGAGTGCAGAAAGTAACAAGTCACTAAGGCATAGCTTCGCTTTTCAAGTGAAACTAGCCTAGCATTAGCTTCGTCCTGAAGCTTAACTTTACACTTTACACAACTGCAGAGTGCAGCAAGTTATAAGTGTTAGCTTCACATGGAAGCTTAAGAGGCAGTTATGCCTAAGAGGGGAAATCTCCTCTATTTAGCTTCACTTAGAGGCTTAACTTCGCATTTTATCACTTCACAGAATACAAAAAAGCCCAAAAGGCTAACTTTGTGGGAAAGGCATTTGTGCCTAAAGAAATTCAAAGGACTTAAGTCCTCATCCAGCTTCGCTTCAGAAGCTTCGTTTCGCATTCTGTCACCTGACAAAATGCGAAAAGCTCAAAGGGCTATATTCGAAGAAACCGTTCAGTTTCTAATTTTAATCACGAAATTAAAGGGAAATTAAATCCCCTAAAATTGATGGAATCAAAATTAGGGAGGTAAAACTCCCTGAGATCACTAAATCATAGTGAATCACGGCAAATTTATTATAAAATAGCCAAAATTGGCTTCACGAAAGAGGGGAAAAAAACTCTGAAAAGGGAAAAAAATTCTCTACCCGCGATGGGGGTGTTCGATCGCTGGAGGCGGAGACAATTGAAAATACACCTAGAGGGGGGGTGAATAGGTGTAAGGCTAATCTAATGATCAATAATGCGGAATTAAAAACTTAATGCAACACACTTAGTGTAACAACGAGTGTAGCCGAATTCCTGGTGAAGGGCTCTGGACTAACTCCTCTGAATTCCTCTAAATAAGAGTTGAGGTGCTATGTAAAGCTCTCTTGGTTAACACAAGTATGGGCACACACAAACAACACAAGCATGTATATGATATAACAATAAGATGCAATGCTCAAATGTAAGAGAGAGAGAGTTAGAGAAAGTGGCTCAAACGCAAACAACAAGATATGTTTTGAGGTTCGAGCACACAGCTCTACGTCTCCGCCTTCACACAGAAGAATTTTCACTAACTCGTCCACACAGGACTTCCCACACAGGGAACCTCCACTAAAAATTTGGGTAAATACAACCGGGAGTACACAACTCCTCTCTAACAAATACAACCTCTACATTTAGAGACAAGGCACTAAGCCTACACAATATCAACCTCACAAATGAGAGATAGGCACAAAGCCACTCAAATAACAATCACCTCACACTTGAGAGATTCCAACACAATCTCCACCTCTCACTAGAGGGAGCTAAATATCACTTCCACAATCACCTCACACTTGAGGGATAACAACTCAATCACCTCTCACTAGAGAGATATCACAATCAATGGAAGGTTTACAACTTGGTGGTCTAACAACCACAAACCAAATCTTTTCTCACTAAACAATGATCCTATAGCTAGGATAGTTAGATAAGATCAAGTGTGAGAAATAAAGAGTTTGGAAATCAAAAACTCAAAGATAAACTCTTGGGAAAACTTCTAGAATGAATATAAAGTGAAGATTAAAAACAATCCCAAAGACTTTCTTTTTCTTTGAATTTTCCAACCCTTTAAAAATAAATAAAGATCAAATATTTAAGCTTAAAAACTCTTTTAAAAACTTGTATTAAAACACTAGAATGTATGAGAATTTTGGCTCTTGAAAATCTCTTTGGAACAACCAAGAAATGGGGTATTTATACCCTCATTTCAAATCTGCCTGTTGGCAGCTGAAAAGGGCCAGATTGCCCTTCCGGTCAACGGCCAACGGTCAAATTTTTTACTGTTGCGCCTGCCGGTCGACCGGGACTAGATCCAGAGAGCAACAGCTCTCTGGCCGATCGACCGCCCGGTCGACCGAAGTAGGATACAGAGAGCAGACTCTTTGTTCGGTAGACCGCTCGGTCGACCGGAGGCTTTTCCAGAGAGCAGAGCTCTCTGGTGGTCGACCGGCCTCCCCAGCTTGGCTGTGTGCACGCTTTGTGCACGTCGGTCGACTGGCCCGGTCGACCGCCCTCTGCTACGGTCGACCGGCCCAGTCGATCGGCAGTCAGCCAGTCCAGCCTAATATAGGTCTTAAAAACTTGGGTTTTTATTATCAATTAAATCCCATAAAATCACATAAATTCCACAAAAATCAGTTCATGTTATATCTTTGAAATACAAACATGTGTGATAAAAATTCAACACATATTTCAAACTTTTTGAACCATTTCTATGACATGGAAAATTTGCCTTAAACCAAAAATGGTATTTTATAGAAACCAAACTTCTAAAGAAAAATACAGTTTTTCTATAAACTTGTATAAATATAAAAACATGATATTGAAACAACTATGAAGCATATAGTATATGGATAGAATCCAATAAACACGAAAGGTATTATATCTATGTTTTTGACATTAAATTCAAAAATAGGTTTTGTCTAAATACAAAACTCCAAACACATGAATAGTGTATCAAAATAATTTTTTCTAAATAGATGAAGCATATATGTATATAGATCAAATCTAATATACATTAAATCATGTAAACTTGTTTTGATTCTATCTATTCATGAAAACCAAGATCGGTTAAACCCTAAATCAAAACCAAAACATGAAACGTGTGTGTGTTGTGAACTTGAGCATATCACACTATCTAATCTTCACAATGGATCTAAATAAAATCTTAATTAAACAAACCGAAGCCTTCTTGTAGAATGCCGTCTCTAAGTTGACTCGATCCAAAACGCGATTCACCGAGCTTGACTCCAACCGAGTGCTAGATGTGAACTTGACGCTCGAGCTCTTGAATCACCATGTGAAAGCTCCAAAACACCTTTGTTGTAGCTAATCACCTACTAATATCTTGATCAAATATCTGAAACTAAATATCACAAGATTATTAGTAAACTATAACTACATGAGTTAATCATCATCAAAACTAGATTGGAAGACCTCTGGGCCAACAATCTCTCCTTTTTTTTGATGATGACAAAACTCATAGAGTTATATATGCATGGATTAAAGTTAAGCTTCAAAGAAGCTCCCCCTTAACTCATGTATAGCAATAAACTATAAAGATATGCAATGAATGTTAAACATGAATATGCATAAACATGCATAAAACAATGAAATAAACATGCTCTTGATACCAAATTTAAAATAAACGTGTTCTTGATACCAATAAAAATTTCAATAAAAACTCTTGATACCAACAAAACAAAAACAACAAAATATGTTTTTGCTACTAATATCCATGCTCTTGATACCAATATCAACAAAACATAAAACAAATATTTTTAATATAAACTTTGATATGAACTTAAATGAACATGCATATATACTAAAATACCTCTCTCCCTTTTTGTCAATCATCAACAAAGGAGTTAAAGTAAAAAAAATGTTCTCCCCCTTTTTGTCAGAAACAAAAATCAACAAGGGGTGCAAACAATAAAGGTTATAAATAGAGAAGATGTTAAGCTTCCCTTGCATAAAATCCATACAAATAAAGGTTTACATTATGATACCAATTGAAAAAATATATATCAATTTAGTACAAAGGTATACAATGAAACATCATAATACCAAATGATGATACCAATTGAAAATAAACTAAACATTTTGAAGAAACCAACAAAAATTTTGATATCAATTGAAAGATATAAATATAAAGGTAATCTTGATATCAATTGTAAAAATTAGTACCAATTAAAAATATTTTACACTTTTGATACCAAATGAAAAAAATATAAACCAATCTTTTTAGTTAAATACTAAACTTATTTTACAATAGAGATACCAAATAGAGAATAATATCAATTTAATATTTTTGATACCAATATTGAAAATGAAAAATATACCAATTGAAAAAAATTTCATCAGGAGCGTATGATACCAAATTAAAAAATCAATATCATTTTTCAATCATTTTTCAACATAAAGTGTGGGAGTAAGATACCAAATGTAAACAAAACCAATTGAAAGGTGAAATATGAATTTTCTCCCCCTTTATGAAATACCAAACAAAATGATGCTTAAGCTTGCATAAGATACCAATTGAAAAATAGCCAATTGAAATATAATTGTCATTTAAGGAATCAAGCTTAGCATAACCAAAATTTATACTCAAAGATAAAGAGATATAGTAAGCACAAATAAAAGTAAATACATATATATGTATGAAAAATTGAATACCAATCGAAATTGATACTATTTGAAGTTTAAGCATACATATATAAAAACATATATGAGTATACAAAAAGAATGTCAATAGTGATACCAATTAAAAAGATACAATGATATCAATTGAAACTATAATGAGAATCAAGTGAATAACTCATACTTTCTACCACCCATTTCATGCACATGTTTTAAATAGATTTTTAATAATGAGAATATAAGGCATGGTCGCCCAACCAACCGCCCTTAGATGGGTAGAGATTTTCAAAAATAAATTTGAAAATAATATAACATGTTTGAAAACTCTACCATATGAAGAAAAAGAACAAGTTATATGAAAAATTTGAAAACTAGTACGAAATCCTTCAAGCAAGGAATAAATCAAAATTATATTTCATGAAAAACATGTAAGTCACACGATCATCAACACTCAAAATCTATAAGGCACATATCATACTCATGAAAATAAAATCATGAGAAAACATTAAGTAAAGTGAGTGTATAAGATTTATGTGAAAACATCATCATGAAAATAGGCGATCAAGCTCAATATGAAACTCCTTAAAACATGAAAAAATATGATAATCTAATCAAAATAATTTAATCTTCAGGGCATATGTATGTTTTGTACAAACTAAAGTATACATATATATCTAAACATGAACGAATCCACAAAATATATGCATGAAGGTAAGTGGCTCAAGGGTGTATATGTATAACTAATAGTTTAGACAAAATAGACATATACATGAAGTTTAACATAAACATGAAACATATACAAGTCAAAATATATGAATCATTAAAACTAGGCTATACTAGTACATCTAATGGGTACAAATGAGAATTAAGTACAAACATATAATAATCTATTTGTGGTTCACTAGTTGTACAAGTATATACTTAAGTTTTAATGAAAACTAACATCTAAACATGTAATCAAAACATGAAGCATAGAAATCAAAACAAAAATTATATGATCATTATGGTAAATGTATATGTTATTAGAGCTATGATATACATGATAGCTAAACAAATGTGAGAATACAAAAATAATAATTCATATTACACATGGGTGATCTCAAATGCTAATCATGCATATCACAAGTCTAATAATCATGACATTTAACATACTAATCATGAAACATCAAAACATTCTAAAAATGAATAATATGAAAGCATGTATACATAAATGAGGAGTAAGAGATCGTTATCAAAACCAAAAGGATACATTTCTATGTCTCCAAACTAAGGTGGTCCTCCCACCAAACTCCCCTTGAAAGTGATGCATCCAAATAGTCACCATTAAGCTCGGAACGCATCCACCTCAAGGGACCATCACTCTCACGTCATGTGAGAGTCCACACCTACATCAAATAAAATAGGAGTGGTCTTGGTACCCTCACTCTTTTGGGTCCATGGGGGTTAGCTCCTTTCCTTACCCAAATGATAGGTAGTGAAAAATGCATAATTGTCATCATATATACCATCACATTTGCACATTTATTCATATTATAATGCACATTTATTAATAATTTGTAATTTATTGTGTGCAGGCCTCGAATTATTATTTTAACAATAAATAAAGCCTAAAGAGCCAAAAGCACAGATCCAAGCCCATATTTGAAGCCCAAGAGTCAAAGTGCAAATATCAGATTGTCAAAGTGCAAATATACAAGGGCTAAAGTTGCAATTATTAAAGATGAGGGTAGGATAGAATTCTACCCAACCCTAAACTCTTGCAGGATGAGCATAAAAGCCAAAGATAAGAAGGAAATTCGTGGATAAAAGATTTGAGATACTTGAGATCAAGGTAACTTGATTACTAAGTTATCTCGAAATCCCAAGATGGAGAGCCAGGATCACACTTCCAGAAGCAAAAGCCCACATGGACGGACCAGGAGAGGCTACGCGCCAAAGCGCGTGGCCAGACGTCACCACAATGCCGCAAAAACGCGGCAAAAGCCGCAGAATTGCGGCAAAGTGGATGAGTTAGAATCCCAGATTTCGTGGGTAAGTTCATCCAGGACTCCTCGGCCTTCTGCACCTATAAATACCCCCTGCAGTGCAACGTACAGAGCGTCCAGCGTCCAGCAAAGGGCCAAAAGCTAGGTTTAGTTTCGTTCTTTCTTCTAGTTTTTAATTAGGGTTTCTTTTTATTTTCAAGAAAGAGAGAGGTTTATATTGAGCGTGACACCGATGTATCTTCCTCTTCTCGGCCATTGTATTCATGAATAAAGGTAATATTTTTCTTTTGTTTATTATTCTTGTGTTTTACTTTTCCTTTTGTTTTCTATTTCTTTTTCTCTGTTATTTCTTTGTGGCTGATTGATGAACATGCAAGTGAATTCCAAACAAGTATAACTAAGCTACGTGAGAGCCAACGATAGTTCATGAAAACGTTCTCCACTTCCAAGCTTCGTATCACTTCGTTCTTGATATGCTTGACGATATAATGTGCACAAGGACCGGGCTCGAGTTTATGATCTATGCGTTGAACGCCTCCTAAGCAAGGTAGAACATGTAAGGTTTTCACGTTTTTCTTCAACCAAACTCAAGTAAGTATTCTTTTCTTTTCTTTTCTTTTCTTTTCTTTTTGTAGATTAAATCATAACTCATCTCCATATTCTTTTTCCGACCATTGTAAATACCGCTATCTTTCTAACTTAACTAATAAAAATAAAAACTTTAGAGAAACTTGCTTAACGCTTCCATCGCAGTCCCTCCCTGAGGATCACGACCCGCATAGCCTTGCTACAGCGGATTAGAATTGAGCACCTTGCACATCTTGTTCTAAATCTAATATCTTATATTTTGTGTGTAGGAAATCTCAGTCAACAAATTGGCGCCGTTGCCGGGGAGGGACGGTAAGTTTATCTCTAAAACAAAAATTTAATTTTTAACTAATTCTTTATTCTTTTCTGTTTGCAGGTTTGGAGAATAGGAAACAGAAACATAGCAGCAGCAGTGGACATATTGCTATTCTGTGTCTGCCCTCGAAGGCAGAGCACCAGAACCTACTGTTTTGCCGCGGATCCGCAGCCAGAGCCGCGGAAACGCGCGGCAACAGTAGAGAACTACTGATTGATATTTTTGCAGGTTGCTGCAAAATTGTAAATTCTGTTTACTGCTCTGTTTATTTTGTTCTGTGATATACCTGTAAATTGCTAATAATTCAACAGTAAGTTATTGGTTGTTAAAATAAAAATTGATTAGACGTTTGCATATTAGGCACGTGTCTTTTCAATTATTTTTATTTACTGTTGAAGAGTGCTGGAGGAGCAAGGTACGTACGCATTGCATGTAGAATAGGACTCATCTCTTGGTTGATATCTGCTTTGAGTGAATTCTATCTATTTATCTTGTACACTTGCACTAATTCATCTTAAGGGCATAACCCATTAACAAGATAAGGTGGGGATTTCATCACCCTTCCTTAGCCAAAAATCATATCCCAAGCACTCACTAACCCAAGCCTAACTAAAAAAGAATAGACGTTGGCCCTAGGGACATCTCGGACTCAATTAGGAGACTATCCTAAGGGGGAACAGTGCTGGAAGTTGACTCTTGCCAAATCAGTGTCTAGGAAGGGGATTGAGGGCCGAAAGCCCGAAGAGTGGTGGTTATTTAATTAAGGAACGTCTTTGACGGAAAACCTCCCACCACTCTTGCCCTGACCTGGCTGATCACTTGTGGTCAAAGTCTGCACCCTACCTCCCGTGGACAGTCTAACCAGTTAGGAGTCGTCTAGGTCATAGGTCTACCCTAACTTAGGTTAGAATTTTTCTTTTTTGTTTGTTTATTTGTTTGTTTTTTCTTTGTTTGTGTTGGTGTGATATGGCATATAATAATAATTCCAACTTTAATCCATATTACACACCTAACTATTATTCGGATATTACCAACCCGGCATATCACAACTTTGACCAATCTAGTGTGCCGGAATGGTCTTATCCGAATAACGATAACCACACCCCCCATCTTATGACTATAATTTCCATAATAATTTCAACTCGTCACAGAGTTTATGGGGTTTCGAGTCCCCCGAGTCTAATTCTCGACCAAATTGTCCTCCATATCCATCTAGTCCACATTCTTCCCAAGATTCATACTCAGATCCACCCATTCAGAATAGAAATCCATCTATCTTGGAAATGATGAGTATGAATGAGTCCAAGCAAAAATCACCATCAATCTTAGACATGATGATGCGTGAGTCCACCGACTCACAACTTCATCACGATTACCCGTCCTATTTCAAGACCAATCAGAACATGATGCACCTATCGACTATGAAGGGATGCTTGCCGCCATGAATCAGGCTAGAATAGCCATGATCATGACCTAGATTTGATGGTTGAATCTTTACGTTCTCACCGTTCGGCCATTTCTGCTTTCATTGACCACTCGATTAGAGCCGACGAACCAAGTTGCTTTGGACAACAAGATTCTAATTCAGTACCATCATGTGAACTTGCCGAAACTTCAAAATCTGATAACTTGGCAAGTTTTTCCTTTCCTGAATTAGAACTTGAACATGAATATGATCATGATCTTCCACTGATGATTCAATTTTATTCCTGATCCAATAATGACTCCAGTGTCTCCACCTGATTTCACTTTTCCCGAGTCAACATTGGATCCTATTCCAATTCATTATGAAATTGAATCACCCATTCTAGATGATCATATTGAACTTGACCTAGATTCTCACAATCACTTTACTTCTGAAACTGATTGTACAATTCTAACGGAAGATGTTGACCTTAGTTTTGAAGAATTGTATGGCGATGAGCTAGAATTCCTTAATATTGGAAGTAAAGAGATATCACTCATATTAGGTCATATTCATTGTGGGAAGAAGATTGTGGACTTGAGTTTCTATTTCTTGACTTGGACCCACTTCCTGAACTTAGCCCGACTCCTGAGCCCTTATGATTTGAGCTTCTTCCCTGAGTCGGTATTCGTTCCCGCACCAATAATGTCCAAGTCAATAATTCCATCTTTTCATACTCCATTTTGGGACAAGGAGGTTGAGACAATTAACTCTGAAATTTATTATGAAAATTGGAAATTTGATGGGGTGGAAATACTAAAAACTGATTATACATATATTTTAGTGGGTTATGTAAGGAAAGTTTTTGGTGGGTTCTACCAAATTATCTGTTATCTTGATTGGGCCGCATTTTGTGGACCAATTAGACCACCTCCGGAACCACCACCTTAAGGTAACTTCCGCCTTCCCTTGTTCTGTTTCATGCATATATGCATTCATTCATACATTGAGGACAATGCATGAGATAAGTGTGGGGGTGGGTTTTACTAACATACTAACATAGGTAAAAATAACCAAAAAAAAAAAATTCTAATAAAAAAATTTTAAAAAAAAAATTGTTATAAAAAGGAAATATTTGACTTATTTTTTTGAAAGAAATCTAAGTTAGTTTTAAGGATTAGGAAAATCACGATTAGGATTTCTAAAAAATTGGTCAAAATAAATAAATTGTTTAAATTTTTAGGTATAGGAGAGAAATTGAATAAATAATTAGTCTTGATTTTTACCTTAATGAAATGTGCATACCAAATGCATATCTAGGATTCTAAGACAAAGACCTTGTGCCTCATAAAAAAAAAAGAAAGAAAAAAAATCACCAATTAAGCTGATACATGTGCCTCAAGAAGCATAAGTATTCATGCCTAAAGGTGAGTAAATTAAATAAAGTCCTTAGTTTGGGGCCTAGTTCACTCGAATTTGAGTCCGCGGGGTGTTTTCTCACCTGGTGCCCTAAAGCCAACCGGTTTGGGAGTCATCGACTTTAAGTTCGTTACATGGGTGGATTAGAAAGCCTAAGAAGACTAAGAAATATAATATATGTATTAACATCAATAAATCAATTAGTTAGGTATGAGGGCCTCAAGAAGCCTTGATACTTATACGAAAGAAAATTAGATAAGTTATACATGCAAAAAAAAAAAAATTATATTAACACATCTAATAGTCAATTAGTTAGGTATGAGGGCCTCAAGAAGCCTTGATACTTGTACGAAAGAAAATTAGATGATGTTATAAAAATACTAAAGAGGCATGAGAGTCCAAGTTAAGGAATTCCTAGATTCACAAGGGTGCGTATGACTTTTGGTAACGAAAAAGACTATATTAGAAATTCAATTTTAATTCTTACCTAAAATGGAAACAATTAACTTTATTAAGACAAGTTTAAAGAATGAATAAAAATGAGGATCCTAAAACTTATAGACTACTTAGTCTCTTCAATAATAATTCAAATATTTTCCTTTTTATGGATTTTTGTGGGTGCAATCCGCTGAAAACCCTCACGAGACAACACTCGTCCTCTAGGGTAACCTAGGGGTTTAACGGCTTGTTGCACATGCTAAGTGCAACCGTGATTCCTACGAAAGTGAGTTAGGTTAGATTAACTTTTCATTTCTTTTTCTTTTTTTTTGATTTTTACTCGAGGACGAGCAAAAAGATAAGTGTGGGGGTGTGATAGGTAGTGAAAAATGCATAATTGTCATCATATATACCATCACATTTGCACATTTATTCATATTATAATGCACATTTATTAATAATTTGTAATTTATTGTGTGCAGGCCTCGAATTATTATTTTAAAATAAATAAAGCTTAAAGAGCCCAAAAGCACAGATCCAAGCCCATATTTGAAGCCCAAGAGTCAAAGTGCAAATATCAAATTGTCAAAGTGCAAATATACAAGGGCTAAAGTTGCAATTATTAAAGATGAGGGAAGGATAGAATTCTACCCAACCCTAAACTCTTGCAGGATGAGCATAAAAGCCAAAGATAAGAAGGAAATTCGTGGATAAAAGATTTGAGATACTTGAGATCAAGGTAACTTGATTACTAAGTTATCTCGAAATCCCAAGATGGAGAGCCAGGATCACACTTCCAGAAGTAAAAGCCCACATGGACGGACCAGGAGAGGCCACGCGCCAAAGCGCGTAGCCAGACGTCACCACAATGCCGCAAAAACGCGGCAAAAGCCGCAGAATTGCGGCAAAGTGGATGAGTTAGAATCCCAGATTTCGTGGGCAAGTTCATCCAGGACTCCTCGGCTTCTGCACCTATAAATACCCCCTGCAGTGCAACGTACAGAGCGTCCAGCGTCCAGCAAAGGGCCAAAAGCTAGGGGTTAGTTTCGTTCTTTCTTCTAGTTTTTAATTAGGGTTTCTTTTTATTTTCAAGAGAGAGAGAGGTTTATATTGAGCGTGACACCGATGTATCTTCCTCTTCTCGGCCATTGTATTCATGAATAAAGGTAATATTTTTCTTTTGTTTATTATTCTTGTGTTTTACTTTTCTTTTGTTTTCTATTTCTTTTTCTCTGTTATTTCTTTGTGGCTGATTGATGAACATGCAAGTGAATTCCAAACAAGTATAACTAAGCTACGTGAGAGCCAACGATAGTTCATGAAAACGTTCTCCACTTCCAAGCTTCGCATCACTTCGTTCTTGATATGCTTGACGATATAATATGCACAAGGACCGGGCTCGAGTTTATGATCTATGCATTGAACGCCTCCTAAGCAAGGTAGAACATGTAAGGTTTTCACGTTTTTCTTCAACCAAACTCAAGTAAGTATTTCTTTTCTTTTCTTTTCTTTTCTTTTCTTTTCTTTGTAGATTAAATAAATAAACATAACTCATCTCCATATTCTTTTTCTGACCATTGTAAATACCGCTATCTTTCTAACTTAACTAATAAAAATAAAAACTTTAGAGAAACTTGCTTAACGCTTCCATCGCAGTCCCTCCCTGAGGATCACGACCCGCATAGCCTTGCTACAGCGGATTAGAATTGAGCACCTTGCACATCTTGTTCTAAATCTAATATCTTATATTTTGTGTGCAGGAATCTCAGTCAACACCAAACAAACTTATTTGCTAAATTTGAATCATGTATCCTATCATAACAAAATTTAGAAAGGTAGCCCTTACGTCCACAATGTGTATAAGTGTACACATGAGCATACAAAGTGTTATGGGTGTGAACGTGAGGAGCATGTGTATGTCGTGGTTTGTGTGCATGCATAGAAGGAACTGTTTCTTTCGAAACATAGATTCCAAACGTGTGTGGTTCAAAGCACAATGGCTCAAAGTGGAGCCCAAACAATTAACACTTTTCTTCAAAACACAAATGTCATTTTTATGCTTGAAGATAAAGTGGAGCATGCAATAGGTGAGCTAGATGATGAAGCTATACTAGCATGGCAAACATGAGAATCAATATCAATTTCAAAGGTTATTTTTATTTAGGTAAACTTCTAAATCTTTTGAAATCAAATCAATTTTGTTTTTCAAAGAATTATTTTTTTACAACAAAGTCAAGTTTTGAAGTTAAAGTCTCATTTTTCTTCAAAATATTTTCACAATCATTTTTATTTTTCAAAATCTTATTTTAATTTAAAACAAGTTCAAGTTGGGTTTTCAAAGAGTCACACTCATTTGAAATCTCAGCCCTCTCTTGTAAAGTCAAATCAAGTTTTAAACACAAATCTTTATTTTTCTTTTAGTCCAAAACTCTTCTTTTTCAAAAGATTATATTTTTCTAACAAATTTCACAAAACAATTGAAAGTTCTTCATTCAGAGGATTGGCATCAATATAATCATTACTAGAAGAACTAGCATCATCATCATCTAATTGAGTTTCTGAGTATACCTCAAGGGAGTCATTCCTTTGGACCATGTAGCAATGTTGCTCGGATTCTCTGCTAGATTCATCCTCCATAATGGTTGGCGTTTAAAGCTTGAAGGAGGTCAACGTGTTCCACACTGCAAAGGCGGAATCACAGTTAGAAACTATCATAAGATATTCTTTGTTAAGCGTGCTTCTAAGTACCTCTAGGGCTTGCGCATTGGCCTCTATATGCTTGCTATTACCTGATAGGATTTTTTGGTAGCGGCAAGGAAAACATGCAAGCCTAGGGTTTTTAGGTACATGGACATCCTAGCCTTCCAAACAACAATGTTGAAGTATCAAACATAAGTGGGGTCATGAAGTCCATGAGAGCAAACAATATGTTTGCAAATGCAACTGATAGATTAGCAATCAAGATCACACTCCTAGGTGGTTAAACCTAATATCAGGAGCGTAGGCTCTGATACCAATTGAAAATACACCTAAAGGGGGGTGAATAGGTGTAAGGCTAATCTAATGATCAATAATGTAGAATTAAAAACTTAATGCAACACACTTAGTGTAACCAACGAGTGTAGCCGAATTTTCGGTGAAGGGCTCTGGACTAACTCCTCTAAATTCCTCTAAATAAGAGTTGAGGTGCTATGTAAAGCTCTCTTAGTTAACACAAGTATGGGCACACACAAACAACACAAGCATGTATGTAATAAGATAATAAGATGCAATGTCAAATGTAAGAGAGAGAGAGATAGAGATAGTGGATCAAATGCAAATAACAAGATATGTTTGAGGTTCGAGCACGCAGCTCTACGTCCCCGCCTTCACACAAAAGGATTTTCACTAACTCGTCCACACAGGGCTTCCCACACAGGGAACCTCCACTGAGGATTTGGGTAAATACAACGGGAGTACACAACTCCTCTCTCCAATAAATACAACCTCTACACTTAGAGGTAAGGCACTAAGTCTACACAATATCAACCTCGCAAATGAGGGATAGGCACAAAGCCACTCAAACAACAATCACCTCACACTTGAGGGATTCCAACACAATCTCAACCTCTCACTAGAGGGAGCCAAATATCACTTCCACAGTCACCTCACACTTGAGGGATAACAACTCAATCACCTCTCACTAGAGGGATATCACAATTAATGGAAGGTTTACAACTTGGTGGTCTAACAACCACAAACCAAATCTTTTCTCACTAAACAATGATCCTATAGATAGGATAGTTAGATAAGCTCAAGTGTGAGAAATAAAGAGTTTGGAAATCAAAAACTCAAAGAAAAACTCTTGGAAAAACTTCTAAAATGAATATAAAGTGAAGATCAGAAACAATCCCAATGACTTTCTTTTTCTTTGAATTTTCCAACCCTTTAAAACAAATAAAGATCAAATCTTTAAGCTTAAAAACTCTTTTGAAAATTTGTATTAAAACACTAGAATATATGAGAATTTTGGCTCTTGAAAATCTCTATGAAACAACCAAGAAATGGGGCATTTATACCCTCATTTCAAATCTGCCTGTTGGCAGTTAAAAAGGGCCAGATTGCCTTCGGTCGACCGGCTAACGGTCAAATTTTTGACCGTTGCACCTGCCGGTTGACCGCCCGGTCGACCGGGACTGGATCCAGAGAGCAACAGCTCTCTGGTCGTTCGACCACCTGGATACAGAGAGCAGACTCTCTGTCCAGTCGATTGCTTGGTCGACCGGAGGCTTTTCCAGATTGCAGAGCTCTCTGGCGGTCGACCGACCTGGTCAACCGGCCTCCCCAGCTTGGCTGCGTGCACGCTCTGTGCACATTGGTCGACCGGCCCAGTCGACCGCCATCTGCTACGGTCGACCGGCCCGGTCGACGGGCAGTCAGCCAGTCCAGCCTAATATAGGTCTTAAAAACTTGAGTTTTTATTTTCAGTTAAATCTCATAAAATCACATAAATTTCACAAAAATCAGTTCATGTTATATCTTTGAAATACAAACATGTGTGACAAAAATTCAACACATATTTTAAACTTTTTAAACTATTTTTGTGACATGAAAAATTGCCTTAAACCAAAAACGGTATTTTCTAGAAACCAAATTTCTAAATGAAAATACAGTTTTTTATAAACTTGTATAAATACAAAAACATGATATTGAAACAACTTTGAAGCATATAGTATATGGATATAATCCAATATACACAAAGGTATTATATCTATGTTTTTGATATTAAATCCAAAAATAGGTTTGTCTAAATACAAAACTCCAAACACATGAATAGTGTATCAAAATAAGTTTTTCTAAATAGATGAAGCATATATGTATATAGATCAAATCTAATATACATTAAACCATGTAAACTTGTTTTGATTCTATCTATTCATGAAAACCAAGATCGGTTAAACTGAAAAGCAAAACCAAAACATGAAACGTGTGTTGTGAACTTGAGCATATCACACTATCTAATCTTCTTAATGGATCTAAACAAAATCTTAACTAAACAAACCGAAGCCTTCTTGTAGAACGCCGTCTCCAAGTTGACTCGATCCAAAATGCGATTCACCGAGCTTGACTCCAACCGAGTGCTAGAAGTGAACTTGACGCTCGAGCTCTTGAATCACCATGTGAAAGCTCGAAAACACCTTTGTTGAAGCTAATCACCTACTAATATCTTGATCAAATATCTAAAGCTAAATATCACAAGATTATTAGTGAACTATAACTACATGAGTTAATCATCATCAAAACTAGAGTGGAAGGCCTCTGGGCCAACAACAATGACACCGTGGCAGAGGTTGCCACCTTTCCCTGCACATTGCTTGGGGGCCATTAGAGCATGAAGGAAGCTCTGGAGGATCTGAGGTGAAGAAGAAGAAGAAGAAAAATTCTCTAAGGGATCTTGAAAATTTTAAGAGAGAATTAGCTTCTCTAAATCAGCCAAGTATGGCCTTTATAGGCGCTGCATGCGCCTATAGCTTTGCCTCTTAAAAAGGAGTGCGAGCTATTATTTCAAATTTAATTTGAAATGACAGTTCGAGGCTTAACAACTGTTCACAGCGAAGTTATTTAGATTCGCTTAAATGCGAACTTAAACTTCACATATAGCTCCGCTGTGAGCTCATCATTAGCTTCGCATGAAGCTTAGCCAGCTCCGCTGAAGAGCTTATTCCCTAGCTCCGCTAAGAGCTCGTCCTTAGCTGGGCTAAGAGCTTATTTTTCATGAAAAGTCCCAGGGTAAAAACCAGTCTGATCACCTAGTTCAGTGTACCCAGTGGATTTTTCTTGATTTAAGTGATGCAGGAATCAGGCTTCAAATTCAAAGTGTTTTAGAATTTGTACTAATCTATTTCAGATTCATGAAAACTTTGAAGAGGGTTTTGTTGACACTCTAAAAAGACAAAACTCTCAAACTTCTCTTCAACCGGTCTGAACGATGCCTAACTTGTCAACAGTTACAAAAGACAAGTCGCGGACAAGCTGACGACTAATTTTTACTTATCTCTAAGGGACGAAGCAGCGACTTGGACCCTACTGATCTAGTGAAGTAGACAGTAAGCTAAGGTCACCTGTAAAGAGGCCAAAGCAGGCCTATGAAGCTAGCTCTAATCAAACACTTAGCTTCGCATGAGCCCAAAAGAGAGCTAGCTTTGCTAAAAGACTGAAGCTACTAGCTTCGTACGAAGCTCCCATCAGTCCCGCTGAAGGCTAAGAAGCTTCATCCTCAGCTTCTCTAGAAGCTTCATCCTCAGCTTCGTTGGAAGAAAGAATGGTCTATCTCCGCTCTATGCTGAACTCCTAGCTTCGCTTGGAGCTTCATCCGTCTCTGCTCTGAGCTGAACTCCTTACTTCACTTGAAGCTTCATCCGACTCTACTCTGAGCTATACTCCTAGCTTCGCTTGAAGCTTTGCCCAGCTCTGCTATGAACTAAGTTCTAGCTTTGCATGAAGTTTTGAAGGTAACTTTGACTGAAAAAGGGCTTCTCACTTACCTTCGCACAGAGCTTTACCAGGTCATCAATTGACTATTTCAAAATCACACAAGGGATCAATGGTAAACCCCGCTACTTTAGTGGGGTTAACGCCATTTTAAGTGGACGGTTACACCTGCCCACTTTGTCCCACATTAAGTGGAGATAGTTAAGCCACGATGGCTATTAATAGTTCACACGAACTTATTAGCTTCGCCTGAAGCTCGCAGGTAGCCTCGCAGCAAGGCTATTTCAAGCCTCGCGCGAGGCTAATAGACTGATTCAGTCTTGCTAAATTCAAATAGGCAGTTATGCCCTATTTTTGCTATAAACAGACCCTTGCAAAAGAGAAGAGGGGCTAAAAAATTGGGAGAGATTAAGACTAGCAAAAGTGCCTTCTTGCTTCCCAAGCCTTAGCTTGCTTTCAAAACCTCAGAGATTCAGTTCTCTTTAATTCAGGGTTCCAACACGCCTTCTATCTTTGAAGATTTTCAGAACCAAATAAGAAGAAAATTCTACCAAGAAGGCAGCTTGACCACCTGACCAATTTTATCATTAGAGGGATAAAGTGATCACACGTTGATCAGATTCCTACCGGCATATTTATCCAAAAATCTCAGAGGAGATCAGCCTGTAATTTTCTTCTTTTAAAGAGTTACTTGTAATTTCGCTCCTCAATATATTTTTGTAAGTTTTCCCTGATCAATTTTCCATGGAAAACAGCCAAGTTCACCACTCTATTGATAGGTCTAACCTTACTCGAAGATAACTGCAAACCCAACTCTGGAGATGGATCCTACCCTTACTTGGAGTCCAGTGCTTGCTCGTCCATTGACGGGGTCTCAATTCACTCAGAGGCGGCAACACAAGCACCAGCCTACGGGCTCCCTCTCGATTAGCTTACAGGAAGTCAAAATCCTTTGTTGTAGAAGTGTTCCCCACTCAAAGTCCTTGCCCTGCTGATGGGAGTATCCCCTATCAATCACTGACGCTTGTACATATCAAAGTGAGAGTGTCCCCCACTCGAAGGTGACAATGCAAGCACCAGCCTATGAGCTCCCTATTGATTAGCCTAAGGGCAGTCAAAATCTCTTATGGGTCCTACCCTCGCTCGAAGCCCTTACTCTGCTGCAGGGATTTCTCCCTTTCAGAGTCCCCGCTTGATGTTCCATTGATGGGTCACGCCCCAACTCGAAAACACAAACATTAGCCAATGGGAACCCCTTATCTGACCCACAAGCATATGACCATGGTAGTTTCCCTCTGCCAGTGTCTAATTCTGCTGCTGGCATTTTCCCACTTGGAGACCTGATTGCCACTGTGCTGATGGGTTCTACCCTGTAACCCCCTGATCCCTGGTGTACGTATCACCGTATCAGTACGCGATACGACGTACAAAATGATTTAACCTCCGTGGTAGTCTAATTGAGTTGATTTCAGTTTCAAAAATCATTTTCTAATATTTTAGATTTTTCAGGATTTTCTGGAATTTTTCTGGATTATTTTGGAAAATCTCCGTAGTCGGTGTCGACCGATACCGATAACCGGCTTTACGATTCTTATTTCACAAATGGAGTAGAATTTTGAGAATTCGCCTTCATCATGTGTCTTAGAATCGTATTATCTACGTTAGGATATTTTGGAGATTTTTTCGAATTTATCGAAAATCCGGCCAAACCGGTGTCGCCCGATATCGGCGAGACACTCCGGGATTTTTAATTTGCAAACCAGATAGTATTTCTTCAAACTGGTTTCACATTACGTCTCAGGATAATATTCTCTAATTTCTGTAATTTTTGGGAACCGTTCGGGACTAGTCGATTTTTGGGCCAATATAATAATAATAAAATATTATATTTAATCTTTCTTTTTCTTTTCTTTTCTTCTTCCTTCTTCTACACAGTTCTCCCACCGCCTAACCCATCCACCGCCTTCTCTCTCTCTTCTTTTCCCCCTAACAAATCTCTCTCCCCCTCTAATTTCACACATCTCCTCTCTCTCTCTCTCCTTACTCTCTTTCTCTCTCTCTCTCCTACCACTTTAACTCTCTCTAAAGCTATCAATTTCTCTCTCTCTCTCTCTCTCTCTCTCTCTCAAACTCACTCTTTTTCTCCCTTTCTTTCTCTCTCTCTTGCTCTCACCCCAGCTCTGCGCGTGGCCCCAGACCGCCGCCGGCGGCCTGAGCGCCGCCGCCGGCTTGGGCGGCCGTCGGCGAGGCGGCCTGGGCGGCCGCTGCCCGCTGTACCCCTCCTCTTCTCCCTGTTACCTCCCTCTCTCCCCTTGTTTCTCTCTCTCTCCCCTCTCTCTCTCTCTCTCGCCGACCACCGCCGGCGGCTAAACCCGCCGCTGGCGGTCTTGATCGCCGCCGGCCGGCGGAGCTGGCCGGCCGGCCCGCATGGGGCGCGGCAGCAGCAGGCTGCTGCTGCCGCTGCCTGTTGGTTGTTTGGGTTCGGGTCTAACCCGAACCCAATAACCTAAGGGTTTGGGTTTATTAAACCCGACCCGATAACCCGTAACCCATTACCCATTAATTTAAGTTATGGGTTTGGGTATTGACCAAACCCGACCCGTTAAGACACCAAACCCGCTCCGAAACCCAATAAAGGTAATTTTTCAGGAAACCCCTGCTCTATTTCCTTAATTGCATTTGAATTATTTTTATTTACATATTTAACCCCATTCTGTTACTTTTAGTATTCGGGCGATATCTGGAGCATCCGGACTCCGATTTGGATGATTCTGGAACCGTTGCGATCGTGGGAAAGAAAGCTACCTTCCCATGGCCAGTTTGTGAGTATTTTTATTTTGTAAATTATATTTATTCATGTTAGCTTGGGTGACTACTTTAGTTCATAAATCGTAAATGTGGATAAAATACGCTACATGGTACTTAAGCGACACTTCATGATAGAGACATCTATAAGATGAGTCTATCTATGTTACGTGGTTTAGGTACCTTACTCACATCACTTGCCATTGCCACTTCGGTACTGCTATATGTATACGTTCACTATGATACAGTCACCATTACCGACCCACCACTACACTCGACCAGTGGTTGCATATGAACCTCTGATACACGACACAGGACACTATCATTTCATGTTCATGACCACTGTTCTATGAATACGCGACACTGATAGGTCATGTACTAGTATCACCGTCCCACAGACATGCATTGCTAAGACACCGTTACGGTAAGTCACAGGACATCGAATTACACGAGACACGGAGCAAAGTGCCACATCACACCTATCCGTGGTGGGGGCCACCTCTTGAATCCGTGGGGGCCACCTCTAGAATCCTCACTCCGTCTGGTGTTGGGTGACGAGGATGTCTCCGGTGTTCTTGTTATTGATATTGCTACTGACCAGACTCAGTATTTTTGTTATATATGATATTCCCATTATACGCACGGTCATGTTGGCGTCCGGCACATGGTGTGTGGAACTAAGTGCCACACGGAACAAAGTGCCACACCACAGACATGGTGGGGGCCACCTCTTGAATCCGTGGGGGCCACCTCTAGAATCCCACATCGCGGGGTGTCGGCATGATGGAGGCATCCTCAGTGCACTTACTATGCAGACCCAGTACATGATACCCAACAATAGTGACGTCAGGAACACTTGTTATTTGGTCACTCTCTCGTTTGGATAATGGTACCCGTATGCCATGTCCGGATGAGTTCGACTGGAGTGCGGGCTCCAGTATGGACTGCCAGTGGTATGGGACACTGGAAGAGATTGATTAAAATGCCATGTGATACTGATTGTGATTATTGTATAAATAACATGACTTGCCTGATACATGTATCCTATTGTTTAGTTGTACTTGTTACTGTTCCTGCTCATTTATTCGCTATCATGCGCCATGTATGCATTGCTACTTTACCTGTTTTATGCTACACTTTCTGAGGTGGCATACTGCTCATGTACATGTATACTTTGCATTGCTTATATTCTGTTTTGCATTGTCTATCTACTCACTATGCATAACACAGTAGGATGGTTATGTTGCATATGCCATCTGCATGTTCACTTCTATCACGTCACCACTAGCATTTTCCTTTCTATCACGTCACCACTAGGCAACAGTATTTATTATATAAACTGGATACGACTATAGGCATGACCCGATGATAACCGGCTAGGTAGTGATGGTATTAAAAGACTGACATGATTATATATTTCTACTGCGTATTCTATACTTATTATATGGTATCGCTAAGACAACATCATGTATCATATATTAGTATCATGCTTATATTACTATAGTATCTATTACTGCCTCCTTCATTTTACCACTCACTAGGTCGCTTTCTGACGACCCTGGGTTTGCGTGCCCAGGTTGGAGATCCGAGTTATTGTATTGTCAGATCATCTATTGTGCACATAGGAGACTCCTCATCAAGACCCTTCATAGGTATCTTTATGTTTTATTGCTGTTATCTTATTTATCCCTGTTCTTTCTATCTGTTATGATCGCTAACCTCTTTCTGCAGGTATTCTTGTACTTATTTAATGCTGGAACTCGTGTATATATGGAGGCTATTTCCTGTACTGAGGCTTAGCGTACGTACGTGAGGGTATCTCCGCCCTGCGTATGTACGTCGCCATAACGTCCCCGTACCTGTGCGATCGGGGCGTTACAACCCCTACTCGAAATTGGCATATTCAATCTGTCGATGGATCACACCCCACTTCAGGTCCCTATCAAGTTCGCAACTCTATTGATGAAATTTTTCCACTCGGAAGCAACCGTGAATTCAACTCCGTAGCTGAAATTTTCCTCACTCGGAGGTCCAAATCTCCACTCTGCTGATGGATTCTACCCCCACTCGGAGGCGACGACTCCATTCTGTCGATTTGTTACACGTCCACTTCAGAACCCTACTAAGTTTGCAGGTACCGTTGATGGGATTACCCCCGCTTGGATATAATACCACATGCTTGCGAAAATACTCCAAACCAACCTACCCTACCGAAGATAGATTAAACACTCCAAAAAGGCATGATCATCTAGGTATTATCCAAACATAAACTGCTTTTGTTCCAATAACGTAGTCTTTGCACAAGCCTGCATGTATTGTTTATCTCGAATTAACATGGATAATCTATATTTAGCCTATAACCACACAAGACATATGGTATATACATGAGGATTTTCTTATTTGGATTATTTCCTCGATATACTAGTTTTGTGTGATTAGAAATTAAGTATACATAATTTTCTTACATCACTTTATTAGACTTATATTGACTTTCATTACATTTAGTATGGTATATCTGACAATTGAGTTAAGAGTTTCATTACATGCTTGTGTTCGCAACCTCTTTCCCCCACTGATGGGAGTGTCCCCCATCAGTCCCTGAAACTTGTATGTCCCAAAGTGAGAGTGTCCCCCACTCGGAGGCGACAACACAAGCACCGACCACAGGATCCCTCTCGATTAGGCTATGAGTGAGAAGAAATTCACCGGCTCTCCCAGCCGATGAACTTTCCTTCTTTTCTCATACACGCCATCAGGAAAGAGGCTAATGGCCTCAAGGTCGAGGCTTGCTCACTCAGGACCAAGCAACCCAAAACCAGATCACCCAATCTAGTTAAAGCAAGAATCCTACCTGTCCCCTTCACGATGACTAATGCGCCGTAATAGCCCTCTATAATGACTAATACGATGGACCAACCAAGCCCCCTTGAAGAGAGAGCATGATCATCACTTCCTTATCCTCCTTTTCCTTCTGCTCCCTCCAGCTGACAAAGACAAAAGAAGATGACATGATAGCACAATAAGGAAATAAATTAGGGTTTCAAGGCAAGAGATTTTTTGAAGAAGAAAGAAGTTGATTTAATCTTATAGATCTCTCTCTACTTATAAACATATGAGAAGCCTACATGCTCCTAGCTTAAATTTTTAATCCCTGAAAAGTCGGTCCACAATCTCAAGATTTTTGATTAACAGTAAAGGCAGAAGATCAACCTTCACCGTTAAACCATAAAACCCTTTGATCCAAGTCATAATGATGCTAAGATTCAAGGAGATGCTGGACCCAGCCTTCCAGCTACCTGATGCGACAACTGTCAGTCAGTTGTGCCAACAATTAATTCAAGAAGATTCACTGTGATCTGAAGAGATTTACTGCACAATCATTATGATGAGTTTTAAGCATTCAAAATCTGAGTATCTTCGCATTCTCGACTTTTCTTTCACTGACTTCAACAAGTGGGAAAGCAAGGCTATCTATCATGTTCAAAAGTTGACCCTCGTTAGGATGATTACAAGTGTTCAAGCTACCAAGAGCTTCCACCAAGAAATTCACAACTCTCATAGTCCAACCTAGAGCCTCCACCATATCTAACCTTCCCAAGGTCACGTCCAAGCTTTCCGAAGTCATCCTCCATCCCAAAGACGTTCTAAGTGTGAAGCCACACTCTACCACTCTGAGGTCTTTTCTGTTCCAAAAGTCTCCAACCCCAAGTCAGAAGCCCTGAATATTAGTCAATCGAGATCTCCACCTCCCGTTACGCAGCTCCAACCTCCGCATATTCATACCTGTAACACCCCTCTCAGTGCGAACAATTATGGACAGTGGCTGATTCTCTGGCCTGCAATCCCAACCAACCAGCATCAATGATCACAATCGTTATAACAAATACAACACGTGCAAATCATGCAGTTACAAATAATCCTTCAATTCTGCCTCCATGCCAGCATCCCTGTTAGGCATATATGATCTACCTTCTCCAAGGAGAAGGGTCGCTTTCCTAACCCTCAGAATGCACACATATACCATACACTAAACACTAGCTAGTCCATTGATTAGTCTCTAATTTTGCATAATTTTCATCACATTCTCATATTTATTTCATCTAAAATTCTGCTAATAAAACCTTGATTGCTTGATCCTAGGTCCATGGTGTGCAAATGAAGAAGAAGACCTAAATCACCATTTAATTTGTGATTAAAAGCCTACCAAGTAGCCATTGACTTTAGATTGAAGATTTTGTCAGCCCAGGGCATCAAATCACAAATCCAGGAGCTCAGGTGGATAGAAGACAGACTGGGTGACGCACTGCCCAAAACTGGGCGTGCGCTGCCCTGTCTTTTCGCGGCCCTTTGGCGCGCGCGCACGCCTGCGCTTTGGGCCACGTGCTTCCCACGTGGCCCCCTTTCCCCTGGTGCCTATAAATACCCCCCTGAGGTCTTCAGTTTGAGCAAATCCAGAGTTAGAGCAAGTTGTGTAGTTTTGTTTTAGTTTGTAGTTGTTGTTGTTGTTCTTCTTCTAGTTTTAGTTTTAGCCATTAGAGTAAAAGAGAGAGAGTGTGTAAAATGTTGTATTTGAAGGGTGACAAGCTAATACAAGTACTACTTCTCTTACTTCTTTCAATTTACATGTGCTTTCATTTGCTTTTAATTCCTTGTTGTAGTGTAACTCTTTTTACTATTTACTTCTCTCCTTTGTAGTGTAACTTACCTTCTCTCTACTTCTGTTCTTTTGTTGCTTCTTTCTTACCATGTCTAACTAACTTTTCTATAGCATGGCTAACTAACTACTAACCCACTAATTTCTAACACTTGATTGATAACCCGCATGAGTCAATAGTGTCAAACAAGCCTTGTGCAAACAAGAGCTATGGCATCTTAAGACGAGGGTTCTAACTCTAATTTATCTACAAGTATTTACTTTCTTATACTTCATGCTTAATGAGTTTTGATGATCTATGAGTTGTGTACTTTACTTGTTATTGTAAGTTAGAGACTTTTCCTTTTAACTTTGCCGATACCAATAGTGCACTCGAGTCTTCCCTTATTCTCGCCTTCTATCGGATCTTGATAAGGGAATGTCTGAGTTTTTGCCTTGTAAAGCTAAGTTTTAGGAAGAACTTTCACTCGATTTCCACGTGAATAGTTTCAATGCATAAGGGTGTGCTTGCTTATGATCCATCGTGGGGCTATCTTCCAAAAGTTAGAAATTAGTGGGAGCACTTAGCAGAAAGTTAACCATGCATTTTTACAACTAAGAAAAAAAATCCCTTTACAAACCACCAAAACATTTTCCAACTATTCTTAAAAATAACTTGTTTTCACTTTTCAATTCTTTTTTTGGAAACAAGAACTTTCTTTCTTCTTGAACTTTGAAGCCGCATCAAGCTTCCATCGCTCTCCCTCCTTATGGATACGACCCGTATAGCCACTTCGCTACTATGGAAGAATCGTAAAAACAGTAACATCAACCCACACTTCCTTCTCTTATTTTAGTACTTGCTTTCTGTTGATCAAATTTTGGCGCTGTTGCCAGGGAGGGAACGGCTTTATTGTTCACTACTAAAGATTATTCTTTTTTTGTGTGTAGGAGAAGTACCAAGGAGCTCACTATCACGGGAAGCGAAAGAGGTGGCCAAGGACATTGCGCGAGGATTCATTTGCCCTCGGAAAAATTCGTGTAAAAACGAGTTTTTCCGATTGAAGTACTAACAAACTCGTTTGCAGGGTTGCCGAAAGCCGCTAAAAATTGCTTTCTAAATTTTTAGTCTCCTTGGATGCTTCACCTTATGCATGTGTAATAAATTCAACAGAAATCCACTTGTTGCTTAATTGAAATTTGGACTAGACCTTTGCATATAGGGCACGTGTCTATTTCAATTCATTTCAATTTCTGTTGAAGAGTGCTGGAGAAAAGGTAGGTGTGCATTCATATAGAATAGGACCAACATTTTGAAGTGATTTACCGCTTTGAGTGTTACCTTATTGTGAATAAACTGTACACTTGCACAATTGACTTTAAGGGCAAAACTCAAATAAATAAGATAAGGTGGGGATTTCATCACCTTCCTTAGCCCAAAAATCATCTCCAAGTGCACTCACACTTTCCTAAGCCTTAACTAAAAATCAATAGACGTTGGCCCTAGGGACATCTCGGACTCACTAAGAGATTAACCGAGGTTGGAAATTGTAAGAACTATACTCTTACAAAATCAGTGTCTAAGGAAAGTGGATTCAGAGGTAAAGCCTCGAAAGCTCCATGGTTTGGCGTAATTAGGCCCGTTGCTCCGCCCGGATACCTCCCCCCGAGCTTTGCCCTTTCCTGGCCGATTAGCTTGTAGTCGAGTTCCTGCAACAACTTTCCCCGGAGAATCGACCAGTTAGGAGTCGTCTAGGTCCAAGTACCTTAGACTAAGGCTTGTGGTTGTTTTTCTTTCTTTTGTTTATTTTACATTCTTTTCGATTGTTTGTTGTTTTTGCGTTGTTTATGGTGTGCTGCATGCAAGAGTGGTGAGAGATCCGTCAACTTTCAGATTAACAAGAAGCACTTCTCTACCCTTGCATTCAGAACTGGTGATGGCGTCACTTCAGGATAGATTTTACCCGATCAGAACTTCACTTTCATCTTGCATAAAACTTCCTGAAGCAAACGAAAATAACTTCGAGTTAAAGCCCCAATTCATTAACACTCTTCTCAAATTTCATGGTTTAGAATCGGAGGATGCATACTTCTTTGTTAGGGAATTTAAAGAAATATGCCTCATGATGCGTATACCCCAGCTAGGAGACGATGTCGTTAGGTTACGTTTCATTCCTTTTTCCCTAAAGGACCTAGCTAAGAAATGGTTGTACAGCTTGGCAGCAGATTCAGTCACGACCTGGGATGACTTCGTCAAGGCCTTCTTGAAGAAATTCTACCTAATTCACAAAACTGCCCTCATTAGGAAGAACATCATGTAGTTTAAGCAAGACCCGAGCGAACCATTTTGGAGATACTTTAAGCGATTCAAAGATCTCCTAGCTCAGTGCCCTCATCATGGCGTGGAGAAATGGCGTCAGTGCCAGATTCTCTACGATGGTCTAGATTATCAGACTAAGACCCTGTTAGAAACAATGTGTCAGGGAGGGTTCTTGCAGAAGGATGAGAATCACGGTTGGGATTTATTTGAGGATTTAGCTGAGAAAACCCTGCAATGGGAGCCAGCCTCGGAGAAACCTAGGAATTCACAATCTATAGCTTCAAGAGGAGGGCTCCTATCTCTAGAATCATCCATAACTGCCGAGGCTAAGATTGCTACCCTAATGAGAAGGATAGAGGCTCTGGAAACAAAAGAGCCTGCCGGTGTCAACCAGATCAACCCACCACCAATTCACAATCCGGGTTGTTCATATTGTCAGGCACCAAACCATGTTTTTGAAGAGTACCCTGTTTTCCATGCACAGCAAGTGCCACCAGAACACATGAACGCGGCTTACTTACGGTCGCCTCACAACCCCTACTCACAGACCTACAATCCCGGTTGGGGGAATCACCCAAATTTCTCCTGGGCCCCGAACAATCCTCCCAGGCCTAATTTTTCCAACAACTTTCACCATCCTACTCCTTCACCAACTTTTCCCAGTTAAGCGCCAGCTTCCTCCTCCCAAGGCTCACCAATTGAAAAGAAAATCAGTAAATTGGAGGAGAGATAGAGGCTTTCATAAAGTCCCAAGTTGCTTTCATGCAGAACCAGGGACAAACTCTGAACAGTCATTCACAGGCCATTTCAAGATTGGAAATGCAGATGAGCCAGTTAGCTAGCTCCCTAAGTGAAAGACCAAAAGGTACTTTGCATAGTCAGCCGGTAGTTAACCCAAAAACCTCCAATCAAGCGTATGAAATTCAGGATCCATCGATTAACCAGTGCAATGCTGTTCACACACTGCGATCTGGAAAGAAGGTAGACAACCAGGTCTACCAAGAGAAAAGTCCAGTCCATCCTGATCCCACTCCAGCCTCCACCTCTGCTAGTTCCTCCCAATCCGCTCCACAAACATCTGACGAGGACAAAGCTGCTGAACAAGTTCATAAGCCTGTAGCACCCTTTCCCAATAGGCTTAGGAAAAACAATAACAATATGCACATGGAGAAAATGCTAGAGATGTTTAACCAGGTCAAATTGAATGTGCCACTTCTTGACACTATCCAACAAGTCCCGGCTTATGCCAAATTTCTTAAGGATATGTGTACAAAGAAGAGAAAGACCAATGTGCCCAAGAAAGTGTTCTTGGCCACTAATATAAGCGAAATTCTGTCTGGTCCTATTCCGGTGAAATACAAGGATCCCGAATGTCCAACCATTTCCTGCACCATAGGACAGACCGAAATCAGTAGAGCACTTCTTGACCTGGGAGCAAGTATCAACTTGCTACCTCTCTCAGTATACCAGCAACTTGGGTTAGGTGAGCTAAGCCCAACTCGAGTCACCATTCAGCTAGCCGACCGATCTGTTAAGATCCCTGGGGGGAAATCACAGACGTCCTATCTGGGTCGAGGATTTCATTTACCCCGTTGACTTCATTGTGCTTGAGATCCAACCTGTGTCCAATCTTAGGTCTCAAACTCCCGGCATCTTAGGGCGCCCATTCCTTGCTACAGCCAATGCCATAATCAACTGTAGGAATGGGTCCATGCGATTGACTTTTGGAGACATGACGAAGGAAGTCAATGTCTTCAATCTTAGAAGATAACCTAGGGATGTCAATGATGAGACGTTTGAGGTCAATTCTATTGAAAACCTGACCAGTGAGCATGAGGAAAGCATGGAGACAGAAACTGAGGCAGAGTTTGATCTGGAGGCTAAGGATTTTAATCTAGACCAGATCGTAGATTTAGCAGTGGATTAGGCATCAAGCCCAAGTGTACCCCATCTTAGAATTGAAAGCCCAGAGATTGTCTCCAATGAAGCAACACCTTCCTTAGAGCTAAAAGCCCTGCCTGAACACCTCAAGTACGCCTACCTGGGCGGAGAGGACACCTTACCAGTCATTATAGCATCCCACCTGACTGAGCAACAAGAGGACAACTTAATGTCTATTCTGAAAAGACATAGGGAAGCCATTGGATGGACGATGAAGGACATCAAGGGAATAAGTCCAGCCATAGTGCAACATAGAATCCATTTAGTCGATGAAGCGACCCTAGGAGGGACCACAACGCAGGCTTAACCCTCTCATGCAAGAGGCAGTTAAGGCTGAAATTTTGAAACTATTAGATAATGGGATAATTTATCCCATTTCTGATAGTCAATGAGTTAGCCCTGTTCATGCGGTCCCAAAGAAGGCTGGCTTTACGGTGGTAGAAAATGAGGAAAAAGAGTTGGTACAAACAAGACTGCCTACCAAGTTTCGTGTTTATATCGACTACAGGAAGTTGAATGTAGCTACCTGTAAAGACCACTTTCCGCTACCCTTCATCGACCAAATGCTTGAGCATTTGGCTGGACATGAGTACTACTTCTTCCTAGATGGGTACTCGGGATACAATCAAATCCCCATTGCTGCAGAAGACCAGGAAAAGACGATGTTTACTGCCCGTTCGGAACCTTTTCTTAACGGCGCATGCCTTTGGATTGTGCAATGCTCCCTCAACGTTCCAACGGTGCATGCTTAGTTTGTTCTCTGACATGGTGGTACGTTTTCTTGAGATTTTCATGGATGACTTCTCCATCTACGGAGATTCATATGATTAGTGTCTTCATCACCTAGAGTTAGTGCTACAAAGATGCATTGAGAAGAACCTAACTCTAAAACTGGGAAAAATGTCACTTCATGGTGAGACAGGGGATTGTCTTGGGCCATGAGATTTCGAGGAGAGGCTAAAAGTGGATAAGGCTAAAGTAGAAGTGATTGCTAAGCTTCCACCACCCAACAGCATCAAGAATATTAGATCCTTTTTAGGGCATGCTGGGTTCTACCGATGGTTTATTAAGGACTTTAGCAAAATTGTGAGGCCCTTAACCAACCTGCTCGTTAAGGACGTGCCCTTTGATTTCAACGATGAATGTTTCAAGTCATGGGGGAAGCTTAAGCAAGAACTTATTTCTGCGCCTATTATTTCTGCTCTAATTGGGCCCAGCAGTTTGAAATCATGTGTGATGCATCTGATTTTGCTATTGGCGCTGTTCTAGGACAATGCATCGATAATAGGCAGCACGTGATTTACTATTCGAGTAGGACCTTGAATGACGCCCAACAGAATTATACAACGACTGAGAAGGAATTCTTAGCCGTTGTCTTTGCGTTAGAGAAGTTTCGGCCTTACTTGTTAGGTTTGAAGACGGTGATTTTTACGGATCACTCGGCTCTGAAATACCTCATGATCAAGAAGGAAGCAAAAGCCCGATTGATTCGGTGGATCCTTTTCCTTCAAGAATTTGACTTAGAAATCTGGGATAAACGAGGTATAGAAAATGTGGTCACTGATCATCTCTCACGAATTCCGAATGCACCAACCATCCAAGCTCCGATCAACGAGGATTTCCCAGATGAGCACATCCTTGCCATTCTTAAGGAACCCTGGTATGCGGACATTGTTAATTACCAGGCCACGGGACAATTACCCGTTGACTGGACAAAGCAAGACCAATATCGCTTCTTTGCCCAAGTACGGTACTTCTTCTGGGAAGAACCGTATCTTTTTAAGTATTGTCCCGACCAAATTATTAGACGATGCATACCAGAGGAGGAACAGAGGAGTGTGCTCAGCTTTTGCCATGAGCTTGCATGTGGAGGACACTTCGGTCCCCGCAAGACTGCAGAGAAGGTTCTACAAAGTGGGTTCTACTGGCCCACTTTGTTCAAAGACTCATATCATTTTTGCAAGTCATACGCAAATTGTCAGAAAATTGGGAAAATTTCAAGAAGAGACATGATGCCCCTGAACCCGATCCTTGAAGTTGAAATTTTTGATGTTTGGGGTATAGATTTCATTGGGCCATTCCCCAATTCTTTCGGCAACCAGTTCATTTTGGTTGCTATAGTTATGTCTCTAAGTGGGTAGAAGCTGTGCCAACTAAGACGAATGACAACAACGTGGTTGTCAAATTTCTCAAAGAGAACATCTTCTCCCGATTTGACACCCCTAGAGCGATAATTAGTGATAATGGATCGCATTTCTACAACAGAGTTTTTGAAGCTCTGATGCGAAAATATTCCATCAATCATAAGTTATCGACTCCGTATCATCCCAGACAAATGGGCAGGTCGAAGTCACCAACCGACAGATCAAGCTCATTCTGGAAAAGACTGTCGGACAAAACCGAAAGGATTGGTCGGTTAAGCTCAATGACGCATTGTGGCTTACCGCACTACTTTTAAGACAGTTCTGGGGATGTCTCCTTATAGAATCGTGTTTGAAAAAACCTGTCATCTGCCAGTAGAGTTAGAACACCGGGCCCTCTGGGCAATTAAGCAACTCAACTTTGATCTGACCAAGGCTGGTGAACTTAGGAGACTATAGATTTTAGAATTAGAGGAGATACGGAATGAAGCCTATGAGAATGCCCGAATCACCAAGAGCAGGACTAAACTTTTCTATAACCAAATCATCAGCCGGAAAAACTTTGCACCGGGAGATAAGGTTCTGCTGTATAACTCTAGGCTTCATATTTTCACTGGAAAGCTGAAAACTCGTTGGTCGGGACCGTTCATTGTGCGCACTATTTTCCCACACGGTGCTGTGCTTATTGCAGACCCTAAAAATAACACGAAATTCAAAGTGAATGGGCAAAGACTGAAGCCCTTCTTGACCACTGAGCCTATGACTCCAGATGATAGTGTGCTGACTCTTTTTGCCCCGTCATACACCTAACCACCACAACTATAAAAAATAAAAAAAAAAATAATTTGTTTATATGCTTACCCCTTCTACATTCTTTTGACCTTTCTTTCGCCCATTCGTACTTGGCCGGCCCGAGTCCACAAAGACGGTAACATCATTTCTTTACCCTATTTATTGCATTCACTTTTCCATATACATTTATTGAGGACAATGCATTAGATAGGTGTAGGCGGGTGCTAACACTTTTTATTTTTCCTTTTATTCTTTCTTTTGCTTTCAAAAAAAAATCCAGATTGAAAAGAAATTTCATATTCTTTATAAAAATACCAAATGATTGTAGGAATTATGGGAACCTTATTAATGAATCTTTATTTTTGCCTAATTAAACAAGAAAGATTGGTTTGACTAAAAAGTTAGGAGGGATAAGGAATATAGCTCATACCTTTTATTTTAGCCTTAGTAGAATATGCATAGCCCACACACACATGCTTGGGATTTAGAGACACAACTCTGAAAAAAAAAAAACAAAGCTGGATAATTGTGCCTCAAGAAGCATGATTACTCACGTCAAAAAAAAAAATTCTATGTACAATAATGTATAAATAAATCTTAATTTCGTGGCCTACTCCACTTGCATATTTGACCTGAAGGGAGTTTTTTCACCTAGTGCCCTAAGACCATCTGGTTTGGGAGTCATCGGTTTGATATGTGTTACATAAGTGAAGTAGAAAGCCTAATGGAACCAAGAATAATAAGTAAATATTAATAAAATAAAATGATATTCAAAGTTGAGCTGAAAAATCTCAAGCACATCACACTTACACATTATGCATATCTATCTACAGCAAAATAAAAGAATGAGTTAGAGTACAAGATCCTTTCTAAATTTAAAGAAAAACCATAGTTTCTTCGTTTATGAAGGCTAAAGTATAAGAGGACTTATGAGGGTTAAACCTAATCTTACATCATTCGGTCATTTTTACTTAGATGATTGAAAGTTCTTATTCATGAAAAAAAATTCTTTCTAACAACTAATTCTTTTTTTTCTTTACTTACTGGATTTTGTAGGTGCAATCCGCTGAAAACTCTCAGGAGATAACACTCTTCCTCTAGGGGAAACCTAGAGGTTTAAAGACTTGTTGCACATGCTCAGCGCAACCGCGACATCTACGAAAGTGGTATAATAATTTTCTTATTTTTGTTTTGTTTTGCTCGGGATGAGCAAAAGATAAGTGTGGGGGTGTGATTAGTCTCTAATTTTGCATAATTTTCATCACATTCTCATATTTATTTCATCTAAAATTCTGCTAATAAAACCTTGCTTGCTTGATCCTAGTCCATGGTGTGCAAATGAAGAAGAAGACCTAAATCACCATTTAATTAGTGATTAAAAGCCTACCAAGTAGCCATTACTTTAGATTGAAGATTTTGTAAGCCCAGTGCATCAAATCACAAATCCAGAAGCTCAGGTGGACAGAAGACAGACTGGGCGATGTACTGCCCAAAACTGGGTGCATTTCTGCAACAGAGTTTTTGAAGCTCTGATGCGAAAATATTCCATCAATCATAAGTTATCGACTCCGTATCATCCAGACAAATGGGCAGGTCGAAGTCACCAACCGACAGATCAAGCTCGTTCTAGAAAAGACTGTCGGACAAAACCGAAAGGATTGGTCGGTTAAGCTCAATGTTGCATTATGGGCTTACCGCACTGCTTTTAAGACAGTTCTGGGGATGTCTCCTTATAGAATCATGTTTGAAAAAGCCTGTCATCTGCCAGTAGAGTTAGAACACCGGGCCCTCTGGGCAATTAAGCAACTCAACTTTGATCTGACCAAGGCGGTGAACTTAGGAGACTGCAGATTTCAGAATTAGAGGAGATACGGAATGAAGCTTATGAGAATGCCCTTATCACCAAGAGCAGGACTAAACTTTCCATAACCAAATCATAACCCAGAAAAACTTTGCACTGGGAGATAAGGTTCTGCTGTATAACTCTAGGCTTCATATTTTCGCTGGAAAGCTGAAAACTCGTTGGTCGGGACCGTTCATTGGGCGCACAATTTTCCCACACGGTGTTGTGCTTATTGCAGACCCTAAAAATAACACGGAATTCAAAGTGAATGGGCAAAGACTGAAGCTCTTCTTGACCATTGAGCCTATGACTCCAGATGATAGTGTGCTGACTCTTTTGCCCCGTCATACACCTAACCACCACAACTATAAAAAAAATAAAAAGAAAAAAGTTGTTTATATGCTTACCCCTTCTACATTCTTTTGACCTTTCTTTCGCCTATTCGTACTTGGCCGGCCGGAGTCTACGAAGACGGTAACATCATTTCTTTACCTATTTCATTCACTTTTCCATATACATTCATTGAGGGCAATGCATTAGATAGGTGTGGGGGGGTGCTAACACTTTTTCTTTTTCCTTTTATTCTTTCTTTTGCTTTCCAAAAAAAAAATCCAGATTGAAAAGAAATTTCATATTCTTTATAAAAATACCAAATGATTGTAGGAATTATGGGAACCTTATTAATGAATCTTTATTTTGCCTAATTAAACAAGAAAGATTGGTTTGACTAAAAAGTTAGGAAGGATAAGGAATATAACTCATACCTTTTATTTTAGCCTTAGTATAATATGCATAACCCACACACACAAGCTTGGGATTTAGAGACACAACTCTGAAAAAAAAACAAAGCTAGATAATTGTGCCTCAAGAAGCATGATTACTCACGTCAAAAAAAAAATTCTATATACAATAATGTATAAATAAATCTTGATTTCGTGGCCTACTCCACTTGCATATTTGACCTGAAGGGTGTTATTCCACCTGGTGCCCTAAGACCATCTGGTTTGGGAGTCATTGGTTTGATATGTGTTACGTAAGTGAAGTAGAAAGCCTAATGGAACCAAGAATAATAAGTAAATATTAATAAAATAAAATGATGTTCAAAGTTGAGTTGAAAAATCCCAAGCACACCACACTTACACTTTATGCAAATCTATCTAAAGCAAAATAAAACAATGAGTTAGAAATACAAGATCCTTTCTAAATTTAAGAAAAACCATAGTTTCTTTTTTATGAAGGCTAAAGTATAAGAGGACTTATGAGGGTTAAACCTAATTCTTACATCATTCGGTCATTTTTACTTAGATGATTGAAAGTTCTTTTTCATGAAAAAATTCTTTCTAACAACTAATTTCTTTTCTTTTCTTTACTTACTGGATTTTGTGGGTGCAATCCGCTGAAAACCCTCAGGAGACAACACTCCTCCTCTAGGGGAAACCTAGAAGTTTAAAAACTTGTTGCACATGCTCAGTGCAACCGCGACATCTGCGAAAGTGGTATAATAATTTTTCTTTTTGTTTTGTTTTGCTCGGGACGAGCAAAAAGATAAGTGTGGGGTGTGATTAGTCTCTAATTTTGCATAATTTTCATCACATTCTCATATTTATTTCATCTAAAATTCTGCTAATAAAACCTTGCTTGCTTGATCCTAGTCCATGGTGTGCAAATGAAGAAGAAGACCTAAATCACCATTTAATTGGTGATTAAAAGCCTACCAAGTAGCCATTGACTTTAGATTGAAGATTTTGTCAGCCCAGGGCATCAAATCACAAATCCAGGAGCTCAGGTGAACAGAAGATAGACTGGGCGACGCACTGCCCAAAACTGGGGCGCGCGCCGCCCTGCCTGGGCCTCAAAAACGTGGCCCTGCCGCGTTTTCGCGGCCCTTTGGGCGCGCGCGCCTGCGCTTTGGGCCACGTGTTTCTCACGTGGCCCCCTTTCCCCTGGTGCCTATAAATACCCCCTAAGGTCTTCAGTTTGAGCAGATGCAGAGTTAGAACAAGTTGTGTAGTTTGTTTTAGTTTGTAGTTGTTGTTGTTGTTCTTCTTCTAATTTTAGTTTTAGCCATTAGAGTAAAAGAGAGAGAGGGTGTAAAGTGTTGTATTTGAAGGGTGACAAGCTAATACAAGTACTACTTCTCTTCCTTCTTTCAATTTACTTGTGCTTTCATTTGCTTTTAATTCCTTGTTGCAGTGTAACTCTTTTTACTCTTTACTTCTCCCCTTTGTAGTGTAAGTTACCTTCTCTCTACTTCTGTTCTTTTTGTTGCTTCTTTCTTACCATGTCTAACTAGCTTTTCCATAGCATGGCTAACTAACTACTAACCCACTAATTTCTAACACTTGATTGATAACCCGCATGGAGTCAATAGTGTCAAACAAGTCGTGTGCAAACAAGAGCTATGGCATCTTAAAACGAGGGTTCTAACTCTATTTACCTACAAGTATTTACTTCTTATACTTCATGCTTAATGAGTTTTGATGATCTATGAGTTGTGTACTTTACTTGTTATTGTAAGTTAGAGACTTTTCCTTTTAACTTTGCCGATACCAATAGTGCACTCGAGTATTTCCTTATTCTCGCCTTCTATCGGATCTTGATAAGGGAATGTCCGAGTTTTTGCCGTGTAAAGCTAAGTTTTAGGAAGAACTTTCACTTGATTTCCACGTGAATAGTTCCAATGCATAAGGGTTGTGCTTGCCTATGATCCATCGTGAGGCTATCTTCCAAAAGTTAGAAATTAGTGGGAGCACTTGGTAGAAGTTAGCCATGCATTTTTACAACTAAGAAAAAAAAATCCCTTTACAAACCACCAAAACATTTTCCAACTATTCTTAATAATAACTTGTTTTCACTTTTCAGTTCTTTATTTAGAAACAAGAACTTTCTTTCTTCTGAACTTTGAAGCCGCATCAAGCTTCCATCGCTCTCCCTCCTTGTGGATACGACCCGTATAGCCACTTTGCTACTACGTAAGAATCGCAAAAGCAGTAACATCAACCCACACTTCCTTCTCTTATTTTAGTACTTGCTTTTTGTCGATCATCCATCCATCCACTGGAAGTCCCATGTGCTAGTCCGTCCATCCATTAGCAGTTCCACGTACTAGTCCATTCACCACAATGGAAGTATTTTTGTTCTAGTCCACCGTTACGCTAGCAGTTCCCTGTGCTAGTCTACCCTTCAACTATATCAACAGTTTTCTTTGTCAGTCGTAATACCATTCCACCTATTGATTCTCTTGCCCGAGCCTTAGGTCGGCACCATACTAGTACTCCTAACCTGAAAAGTATTCTTTTTCCTGTGTGTTCTGACATGTATCGCCCGTGGAGTGTCTCAAATCAGTCGTAGTGGGTCCAATTGACGGTAAACCGATTTTTATCCACCACAATATTAATAACACCATCCTCTCCCTCTCCGGCTTCTGCGAGTCCCTTCCTCCAAAATGAATGTATGTTATATAATAATAATGAATGAGTACACCGTCTTTCCTCACCATCGGCTTCTTCCCAGTCCCTTCCTTCATGTATGGACACAACACGAAGACAAATTTTGGTACACATGATCAAGTATACCAAACAATAAATAATATTAACAATTTATCAGTCAATCAATTTATGGTTTATCAATGTAATTTCTGGGAAACTCTTATAGTACTTTATGGACACGTATCATATATTAATACTGAATTGGAATCACATTAACACATTAACCAAGTTCTTGTTCATGTTACCAGTATCTACCTTCTTGATCATATTACTTATATATCACCAATTGAGTATAATCAGTAATAGTCTGCAAATATGGATTGTTAATCCAACCGAGGATCTTCGATGTCTGATTAATTGATTATCATATAATACTGTGTTTATTAAGTGTACTTAATATTGGCCCGAAGGCCCATCACTCTAGTTTTGATGATGATTAACTCATGTAGTTATAGTACTAATGATCTTGTGTTTAATTAGTGTCAGATATTTGATCAAGATCTTAGTTGGTGTTTAGCTTCAACAAAAGATTTCAAGTCAGAGTTTTAGAGCTAGCACGGTTGATTCAAGAGCTTGTGCATCAAGATCGCATCAAGTACTCAAGAGGAGTATAACTCATTGGATCAAGTTTTGGACCAAGTCAAGAAGGAGAAGAAGACCTTCAAGAGAATATTTCTAAGAAGACTTGTGTCATGTTTGTAAGTGTCAAGATTTTATTTTTAGATAAAATGTAAAGGATAGATTAGTTGGTGGATTGCTCAAGTTACACTCACACATAAGATTTATATGTGTTTTCATAAAAGAGTTTTCGTTTTGAAAAATACCAGTTTGATTTTTAAGCTTCAACATATAAATGCGTTTTATCAAAACTTGTATTTTAGAGCTTAATGTCAAAAACATAGATATTACATCATATATATGTAGTGGATCATATTCATACACACTAAGCTTCAAAAGTGTTTAGATTATATTGCTTTGTATTTGGAAAAGTTTTGAAAAAATCGTTTTTGAAAAATACAGGTTTTTTTTTAAGGCAAAACTTCTATATTACAAATATAGTTTTAAATTTTTGTAATATGTTTTGATTTTTAATCAAACATGTTTATGTATCAAATATATCAATGAACTTTTTTTGTGGAATTTATGAGAATTTATGGGATTATTGAAGGAAAAAGACTAAGTTTTAATCCCTAAAACCTGTATTCTGACCTTCTGCCGGTCGACTGAGCCAGAAGTCGATCGACCAATGTGCACAAACGTGCATAACCTTGTTTGGCTGGAGGGCTGGTCGACGGACCCGGTCGACCGCCAGAGAGCTCTGCTCTCTAGATCTGGCCCCGGTCGACGGGCGGTCGACCAGCAAAGAGCTTCTGCTCTCTGTATCCAGGCCACGGTCAACCAGCCGGTCGACCACTGGCACAACGGTTAGAAATCTGACCGTTGGCCGATCGACCGGGCGGTCGACTGACAGCAACATCAGCTGCTGAGTTGGCTTCGAACGGCCATTTTGGGAGCCTATAAATTGGGATTCCCTTAGACTATTTTCTACAGATTTTAAGTGAGTTTTCAAGATAGTTTTTCTTACACTTCTAAGTGTTTATCTCCACTTGTTTTAGATCCAAATACTTCCATATCAAAAAGAGGAGTTTTTCAAGAGTGTTTAGAAAAAGTGATTTCTTGAGTTTTTCACCACAAATTCTATCCAAGTTTTTCTCAACATATTTGAGCTATCCATTGCTATATCCATCCTATACGAAAGTTGTTATAAGAGTATTTTTATGTGATCAAAGTGTTTAGATCACCAAGTGTTCATCTTTGTATTTGAGGAGGCAAACTTGCGAGTTCGTGTTGTTTCGAGTTCTTGTGGGAGCTCGGTGTAGAGCTGCGGCCTTGGCAAGCTAGTGTACTTACGTGTGCTTGTTCTTGCAGGAACAAGTGAGGGGACTAGTGAGTCTAAGAGTTCTAGTGTGAACTCCTTGTAGGTGTTGTGGCACCGAGTGATCCGATGGGATCGATTCTAGTGGAAATCCTTCATAGCGTTAAAGGCGGGAAGTAGAGTAAGGGTGCTCGAGCCTCGAAATAAATCTCTCGTGTTTTCGATTGCTCTCTATATCTCTCACTTGTGTTTATATCTTTCTTATTGTTCATATTCTTTACTTGCTTGATATACTTGTGCCTTATTGTTATATGCTTGGGATTGTTTGCTCACACTTGTATTCAACCAAGAAAGTCATAGTGGCACCTCAACTCTTATCCAGAGGAATCTTGAGGAGATAGTCCAGAGCCCTTCACCGGAAATTTGGTTACACTCTGTTGTGTATACTTGTGTGTTTAGCATAATAGTTTTTAGTTTGCATAAATAGTATTAATTTCGCATTAATATATTATTAGATTAGCTAGTCACTATTCACCCCCTCTAGGTGATTCACTTAATTTCACCGATAAATTTATAATATTATGTTTAGTTATCAAGTTAGCTAGGTATTGCCCACAATTATTTTTTAATCAGTTCATGTCCAATAATGCCACCAATTTCATAATTATCGGTTTCATATCTGCCGATATCTATAATTATTGGTTTTACAATTATTAACTTCAAAAATGATTCTATTTTAGTCAATTACCAGTCAAAATCATATTTATTAGTTAATTTACAAACTCGATACATACTACATGTACACACTTTTCATCAAGCATATCAATCAATTGGTAACATCATAAGCTATCATTTTCAATTTATCGGTTTTGACTTTAGGAAAATTCTTCTATCTTTATATTGTATATACAGTTACTAAAACTGGATTGATATTCATATTAACACATTTGCCGAGATTCTTATCGTGTTTTTATCGTATATAATACTTGATAGATTTATAAATTTTCATTGATTAGCATAATCAATATCAATTCCATTAGGGTTTTATAGGATCTGACGGTTAATTATAGATATTTCAATTAACATGAAATCACCTAGAGGGAGGGTGAATAGGTGATGTGGCTAATCTATGAACTAAATGCGGAATTTAAAAACTTAATGCAATACACACTCAAGTGCTATCAACAAGTGATGCACACAACCAAGCCAAGCAAATATGAATGAGCAATATAAATAGATGCAAGGCACAAAGTAAAGAGAGAGTTAGAGAGAGTCAATGGATCAAGCGCAAACAACAAGATATGTTCCGAGTTCGAGCACCCAGCTCTACATCCCGCCTTCGACACACGAAGGATTCCAATCCACTAACTTGTCCACAAAGGACTCCCACAAAGGGAACCTCCACCGAGGATTTGGGACAATCACAATTAAAGAGTACCCAACTCCTCCCTTACAAACACAACCCCTCCTTGAGGCACAACTCCAATCCAATCAACAATCTCCTCACAACTTGAGGGATTTTCACAAACCAATACAAGGATCACCTCACAACTTGAGGGATACAACCCAATAGCCAAACTTCTCAACACAATGAGGGAAAGGCACAAGCCAAGCTAAAGATAGGGTTTACAACTTAGTGGTTTCAAACAACCACCACAAAACAATCTCTTTTCCCACACAAAATCCTATAGAGAAGATAGTAGATTTTAGCTCCAGGTGTGGAGAAAACCAAGAGATTTGAAACCAGCAACTCAAAGAAAATCTTTGGGAAATAAATGAAACAAGATAGAGAAGTTCAATTCAAAAGCTTTTCCCAAAACCCTTTCTTTGATTTTCAAAACCCTAATGAAAACACCAAAAAGATTGTTTAATTTGAATCTAAAAACCTATTTTGATTGCAGCAAAAAACACCAGAGAGAATGAAAATATTAGCCCAAAAATTCTTAGAGAAAAAACTCTCTCAAATGGGGTATTTATAGGCAAATCTGGAAAATAGCCGTTGGCAGAAAAAATGCCAGAAATACCCTGCGGTCGACCGCACGGTCGACCGTCCAACGGTCAAAAACAAGCCGTCTGACAGCTGCCGGTCGACCTGGCGGTCGACCCAGACAAACAGAGACCAATCTGCTTACAGTCGGTCGACCGCACGGTCGACCGTCTACAGAAACAGCCGACGTGCACGTTTTTGTGCACGTCCGGTCGACAGGCCGGTCGACCGTCCATATGGCACGGTCGACCGGACCTGTCGACCGGCCCAGCCTGGCTGTCAACAGAATAGGTCATATTGGAGCACATTTTTCAGGCTGAAAACGTTCGAATTTAAAAAGGTATATAGGAATGATTTGTAGATCTTTAAGATCTTTCTAATGCATCTGAAATCAACTCAATGTCAGTTAGTATGAGAAAGTTATCAATAAACCATGACAGGTGTCAAACAGAAACTGTAACCTGTTTCAGAACAAGAACAGATTTCAACCAAATTTTGACAACTTTAAAATTAGAATCTGAAAATGGTTATTAAATAAGAAATATAGATCTAAAAGTTATCTTTGAAATGCAAGTTAAATCATGTTATTTGATTATAAAAATAAAAAGTTATGATAATAACTATAGAAGGGTGTAGGCAGATCAGTAGAACTAAAACTGGTTCAACTCCAAAACCTGATATATGTTTTGATTAGAAATGCCAAACATAAAACACATGAAATAGAATATCAAACTAAGTTTCTTTAAATAGTTGAAGCATACATGTATATAGAACAAATCTAATATACATTAAACCATGTAAACTTATTTTGATATAATCCTATCATGTAAACCAAGATCGGTTAAGCCAAAACCGAAAACCAATATTCAAAAACATGAAACGTGTGTGTTGTGAACTTGAGCATTATCATACTAATTTAATCTTTACAATTAGGCTATAAACACAAACAAACTAGGGATACTAAGTCTTCTTGTAGAGCGCAATCTTCAAGTCGACTCGATCCAAAGCAAGATTCACCGAGCTTGACTCCAATGAGTGCTAGATATCATCTTTGATGCTTGGGCTCTTGAATCAACATGTGGGTAGCTTCCAAATCATCTTGTTGAAGCTAATCACCTACTAATAACTTGATTAAGATCTGAAACTAAAATCACAAGATTATTAGTACACATAACTACATGAGTAATCATCATCAAAACTAGAGTGGAAGGCCCTTGGGCCAACAATCTCCCCCTTTTTGATGATGACAAAATATGGAGTATATATGCATGGATTAAAGTAAAGCTTCAAAGAAGCTCCCCCTTAACTCATGCATAACAATAAAAACATATAAGATATGCAATGAATGTTCTTAAACACATATAAAACATGTTCTGGATACCGATTAAAATAAAAATAAACAATGAAACATGCTCTTGATACCAATAAAACAATATATTGAAACCAACATATTATTACTAATGA